>JABSNV010000422.1:0-71086 GCA_024085815.1 Flaveria linearis
CACTTTTATAACTATAGTTTTGATACACATCCCTCAAACATAATCCAAAAACCATAGATGTATTGTTGATAAAATTGCTTTCTAGCAATCTAGCTCCCTGTCAGGAACATAAAAGTTGTCAAATTTAATTCAAATGTGAATAGGTAAGCTAATCAAAATTCAGTTACAATAAACACGATCATGTGTAAATAAACAATAACAATATAACTGATTAAAAGAATTAGTTATGGTCTGCATAATGACTCACCCTATAATTGATATGAGCCAGAGCCATATGGCATACAAATTATATACATTTCAGATATTTCAATTTTCAATTATATGTGAATGTGATATAACAGAGCTAAAGGCAATAATAATCCGCACCTGATTTCCAGTCCTCTTTTCTCTTTCAGCCCCAGCAAGATCAACTATGGTCAAAACAGCAGTGCAGGACTGATCTTCATCAAGGTTTTCAAGGCCACAATGAATGTTTATAATGCACTGTGAACGGCTGGAGGAATATAAATATATTTAAAAAACAATGACAATGAAAACAATATTGCTTCCTGGCAAACAAACGAGAACCACAGATCTATATTACTGAAAATGCACCAACTCATGTTTAATGATGGCTGTCTTTGTCAACCATAATATTAGAACAAGTGACCATTGGTCAGTACCTCGACTGAATATTGGAATTTGTCATAGCTGTAGAACGCTTTAACATTGCAGTTGCAATCAAAGATTCAGCATGTTGAACATCACGAATAACCTCCTGTGCATATCATTAACAAACAGAAACACTCTCAGTATCCCTAATCTATTGAAGTTGTCTAACAGGAAGATGCATATATTCATGAGATAAATCAGTGGGATGATAATATAAACATGCAAAGTTAGACAACCTCTTTGAGACCTTTAATATTTGATTGCTGCATATACAAATCACCTCCCTCTTGTGATAAATCCATAATCTTTTCTCCTTTTCCTCGTTCTGAATATATTTCAAACATTGATAGATAGAAGGTCCTGCAACAATGTAACCGAATATATGTTTGAAAATTAGTTAATGGAAATTCTAAATTAACAAACAAGACCTTTTGCATTGAATAGAATATAATCATCCAGCATAGATGTTGGTCTTGTTTGGCTGGTTTTAATAAATCTCAACCATACTACTAACTATGGTTTTGGAAAGCAACAATCACACCAACCAGGATGGTTGTGTCAGGTGGACATACTCACATACCAAATGGTTCAAATGTTCAAATTTGGCAGTTTGAACCAGCTTTTTTTCTTTATTAATTCTTTAGTTTGTAGTTAAGTTTTTTAAATGATATAGATGGTTCCTAGGGATAATGCGTTTACATAATTGCATGTTCCACAAGAAAAATAATAATGGTTAACCAGAGGTTCCAACTTCCAAATTCTCAACCTAACTGTCAAACCAACAACCCCCAAAACCGAACACTGAACCTAACCATTAAACAGCAAAACCAGCTGAACTGGCCGAATCACCTTCGGGATGGTCGACTCGATCAGTTTTATGGGTTTGTATTTGAGCCCTAACAAGTACCATCCATGAGTGTCAAGTAACTGACAAGTACTGACAATGATTTAATTTTACTTATCAAAAAACATGAATAAAAATATAAATCATGAAACTATCATTTAACTAGTGACCTTGAACATTTGGATCTACCGCTCTCCTTCTGTGAAAATATCTGCCGAAGAGCAAGGGAAACCATACCAGGCTGCCTAGTACTTCCAAAAACAGTATGAGTTTTACCAGATCCACTAGGCCCCATGGCAGCAAGCATTCCACTCTTCCCCTTTAAAAAGTCCTCCACTAATGGATTCATCATCCTCTCATAAACTTCACTCTGCCAAAAACAATCTAAAATTTGTTAAAACTGCAAACACAGTCCAACCTTTCAGTATTTCATATCCAAGACTGAACTTATTATCATGATTGTTTATGATCATAAGTTCATAACAGCTATTAGTCCCAAAAAGCCGAAGAAAAAATTCAAAATATCACCGAAGAATCAACTCACAGTTATAATTCGGAATTGATGACTAATTATTGTTTACAAAGTAAAAGGTGAAGGTTAGCAAAGGACCACCTGAGACGATTCATCAGAAAACACATGCGAAAACCCTTCATAGACTTCAGATTTCGTCCGTCGAACATCCGCTAAACTCTGCGGAGGACAAAGAGTCACAGAATGCGAATCGTTCACTTTCAAACACGTTTCAACCTTCTTCTTCCCCCCAGCCTTAGCCGTTTTCAAAGCATCTTTTCTCCTAGGGTTTTGCGGCCAAACATTCCTCTGAGCTCCAGCCTTCAACGATCCTCCACCTTTCTGCTGCGTTACAATCGGCCTTATCCGAAGAAACACCTTAAGCTTCTCAGAATCCGATCGTTCATCAGAAGAAGAAGAAGAAGAGGGTAGAATCTGGTGTTTTGGGGGGATGTCGATAGAGAGAATGTCGTCAATGGGGAAAGAGCGTATGGCTGAAGAGGTTTTGGACGACGGAGGTAGGGAGAGGGGGACGGCGGAGTGAGGGGTGGGTCGGGCTCTCCGGTGAGGGTTCCGGCGGACGGTGATGGTGTTAGGGCACATCGGTGGACTGTTGATCTCCATTATGGTGTCGTTGATCAGGGTGAGAAATGAGAATGATGGTGAAAACTTGAAAGCTTTTGATTATAGCTTAACCGGGAAGTGTTAGCGTTTGAAATTTGATTCAACAACATATGACTGACTATATGCATTGGTGTGTTTGGAGTTTGGACCGTTTGACATTTCGACCATAGGAGACTCACATTTCATTTTTTATTTTTTATTTTTTATTTTTTATTTTTTTTTTATTTTTTATTTATTTTTTTTTTTGTTATTTGATTTATAAAGTTTGATTAATTAAAATAAGAGATTTGTTAAAGGTATGCCTTGGAAACTGATAAATACTAATAGTGTGTATACATTTTTTTTCTTTTTATAAGGGTGAAAGGGACGAGACTTCGATGATGGGGTTCGAGTGATTAAACGGTATCATCTTCGCAACACATGCGGGCAGTGGTCGTTCATGAAGTCATTGTGCAAGCCGCTAAACATCTTCAAATGTTGCAAGTGATGTTAGGAAACATTATTCTCGTTAACCAATCATCGTTTGTCAACATTTTTTGATTTTTATGCAATATTTTAACTTAGGTCATTTTTTTATTTTTTAAACAATTATGATCATTATTTTTAACAAAAAACTAAATACACAATCTAGTTTAATTTTTTCTAATATTTAAGCATGTTCATATACATTTTAACAAAACAAACCTGTTTGAAATGAACTATTTTGGTCTCGTAAACCGTTCAATTAGAATTTTAAATTAATTAAACTAATTAGTTTATGTTTCAAATTTTTTAAATAATTTGGATTTGTTATTTGAGCACTCATTTGGTTAGAGTTAATCTCGGTTTTGGTCCATATGTTTTGTAAATTGACTCCACTTGCGTACCAATATTTATTTTGTCTCCACTTGAGTACCAACTTTTAAAAAGTTATCTGTTTCAATCCAAATTTCAAACGGTGTGAGAATGTACCGTTAAATCCCACCCACGTGCACCCCATCTGAGGGTATTTCAGTCAATTCATCATCACCACCGTCATCATCTGCATTCACCATCTTCATAATCCCACTGTTCATAACCCAACTTGCTCTCACCAACTCACAACTGAGTCTCAACTCAGTCAAGCAAAACTCGGTCTACAAACTCCTCGACTCACTCAACTCCGACATCACATGGCGGACCCTCTTCCCCGATGACCTCTGCTCCTCTTCCCCATACGACGTCGTTTGCGGCTACGCCACCGCCCCCTCCGCCACTGACGACGGAACCCTAACCATCCTCGAACTCAGCTTCGGATTCGTCTCCGACCACAACCCAAACTCGCCCTGCAACCCGAACTCCACTATACCCGACCCATCAATCTTCCAATCCTTCCATTACCTCAGCAAACTCTTCTTCTACAACTGCCTCACCCACCGACCCGTTTCGCTACAAGCCTTTTCCCAACTCGGGTCGAGTCTAGAAGAGCTTACGTTCATCGAAAACCCAAGTCTTTTCTGGTCGTTGCCAGAGTTTTTCACCCACTTTACGAGCTTACGAAGGCTGTGACACCGGAAGTAACGTCTCTGGCGAAATCTCCAGTGGGTTTGGTTTGTTGACGAATCTTGAAGAGGTTATTACACTCTCCCGGAGTAGACTCGCCGAAACCCTACCGGAAAATGTGTCGGAGCTCAAAAAACTCAAGATTCTTGATCTTGCTCGGAATCTTTTTGAAGGGAATATTCTGGCGGGACAATGAGCGGTAGAACAACTTACAGATTGACCGAAATATCCTCCGGTGGGGTGCACATGAGTGGGATTTAACGGCAGATTCTCACACCGTTCGAAATTCGGACTGAAATAGATAACTTTTTTAAAAGTTAGTACTCAAATGGAGACAAATAAACGTTGGTACTCAAATGGAGTCAATTTGCAAAACACAGGGACCAAAACCGAGATTAACTCTTTTGGTTATTTGGTCTCTCTCTCCCTCCCCCTCTCTCTCCCCCTCTCCCTCTTTACCTTCGTCCATCTATCTCTATTGCTCTCTCCCTCTCCCTCTCCCTCTCCCTCTCTTCCTCCCCTCCCCTCCTCTTATCCCTCTATTCTTCCCCTTTCCCTCCTGTTCTCCCTCTCTTCTTCTCCTTCTTTCTCTCTCCCCCTTATCTTATCTATCTCTCTATCTAGAGAGAATGCTTTTCAATACATTTTTCTCAACAAATGGCACAACATATATAGGTCTATGATAGGGCTTTGGCATTCAATGTTATTTGTACAAAACTAACAGAGAAACAATAAGATACATGGTTGCAAAACTGGATAGGCGCTGCCAAGTCGGTCTAGTGGGGAGTTATGAGTACTTAGCCTAGGCGGAGAGTACTTCTTAAGGTATCACCTTGGAATAGAATGATTCGCTTTGGAAAGAAAGTAAAGGCAATAACTCGTTATGTGGATCCATTCAAAGTGCTTGAGCGTATAGTTAAAATGGCTTACAAGCTTGAACAGGCCTAAGAACTTAGCAATGACCATTCAGTGTTTCACTTATTAAATTTCAAGAAATGCCTAGACAATGAAAATCTCCACATCCCACTCAATGAAGTTTAAATTGACGATTCCATGCACTTTCTCAAGAAACCCGTGGAAATCATGAATCAAAAGCCAAACAACTCAAGCATAGCTAAATACCAATTGTCAAAGTTCATTGGAAGTCTAAACATGGCCCGGAGTTTTCACGTGGGACCAAATGAAATCCAAATATCATCATCTATTTGATTCAACCTTCTTAAAATCAAATTTCAAAATAAAATTTCTTAAAGTAGGGGAGAATGTCTCATTTAACCCATTTTATAATGTAAACCTGAACCCGTATAGGTCATTTATGCAAACAAAATTCATCATTTAATCATTTTATTTATTTTGTTGTTTTAAATACAATAAATATATAATTTATTCAATTTATAATAATTTATAATTTATAAAATGATACTTTATTAATTTATAGAATTTATTTATTAATTATGATGTTTTTAAATTTAAAATAAATAATTAAATTGTAAAGTTTTTACAAGATTTATAAACTTCATAAAGTTTTACAAATAATTTGATTTATAATAAAATTAGGATTTTATAAGTCAAGGGGTTAAAATGTAATTTTTGAAAGTTAATTAAAAACTTATTACATAAAATAATAACCTCTTAACATTACAGGGACTTAAGTGTTTTTAAAACAACACCACACCCCCTATCTCCGGCCACCTCCGATGGTGCTCCGACAAACCTAAAAACCCAAGATTTCGATCAAATCAATTGAATTGAACCACCCCATAACCGTCGGGAGTTGGTTTCGAACTTATGACCCCTGCTAATTCACAACAATCCGACTGTTTCATCGTTTTCATCTCGAAACCAAAAAATCTTTCAAAATCTAATTGTTTCAATTCGATTGTGATCGAATTCAGCGGATTGATTGACAAGAAACGTATCCGTGGTCATTGCGAAGTTAATTATCCAAATAATTGCACTTGAAACTTCATAATCATCTTCAAATTGAATCGAAACACTCAAACCACACATTAAACTCAGTGATCATGAAAGAGCTAAAATCAAACCTATTTAATGAAGGGGAAAACTTTTTATTTGATCTCTTTGAACTCTCTGAAACACCAATTTACTAAACACCCATACACACTTGCAATTGAAATAAAAATCCTCATTGATTAGCATCTATAGAGTTCATCATCCTCTGATTCTCTGAACATTCTCCATCAAAGTTGATTAATGGCTACTGATTATTACTACCTCTAGAACAGCTGCAAACTATTAATCGGATTAACATTACCATTGTCATCCCAGATCAACTTTGACTCAGTCACGACTGTTCTTGTGACATTCGTCATTTTCGGCTACCTTTGTATTTGTTATTCTGTATTGTAAACCTGACTCGTTTTGGTCTTCGGATCTTTGGATAATAATAAAATGATGGATTTTATGTTGTAATCATGTTTCATACTTGTCGTGGCGTGGCCCACAGTTCGTTTCAGCAAAATCATTTTTTTAACGTTTTCAGTTCGTTTAAGCTCGTTTAAGGCCCGGACTCGTATTTTAACCATCCAAATCAACCAAGACCTAACCCATAATTATTCTAGAACCCTCCAAACATGTTTTTATACATGGTCATAATTTATTTAAATCAAAATTAATTTTAAATAAAAGAATCAAAGAGCACCCTTTTACCCACCGGACAAACGCATTACCCATTCCCTCAAACCTTAATCCTTCCCTATAAATACCACTCATTCTCAACCATTTCATCTGCACAGTTTCATCTTCTTCTTTTAAATTTTTGATCTTGCAAGTTGTTCTAGCTAGTTTTGCTTAAGTTTGACTTTAAAAAGTCAATGGAACCGAATCTTGCATTTCAAACCATTTCGGGTATTTTTTTTGGATATTTTCAGTTTTTCTAAGTTATTTTATGTTGACAAAACTATTTTCATCTTTATTTAAGGCTTTTGGGCATTCAAACACATATTTATGCATTTTAGGCCCGTTTGGGTCGTTTTCGGGAGTTTTATTCGCTTAACTTTCTTGTTTGAGTTTAGATTTGGAAATGTTATCTTATTTTTAGTTCTATGGTTTTGGACATGTGGTAACCATCCTCGGGTTCATACCGAGTCAAGGACCGAACCAAACCGAACGCTCGTTTAAGCACTTTAAATAACTTTTAAGCAACCATGTTACATCAAACACTTTAGATCTGAGTTTTTTGTTATATTTTAGTTATTATATGGTTGATACGAAGGTGTAGAACAAATCTTGTCTTGAACCCAAGTTTCTGGTAAAAACCGAGTAAAACCGAACACCCGTTTTAACAAGTTAGTCAATGTTCAAACCACCAAAAGTTCAACCTATCTTTTTAGTTATGTTTTACTTTATATTACTCATATTACTTAAGATTTTGAAAGTGTAGAACAAATCTTGGCTTGAACGCAAGTTTCGGGTAAGAACCGAGTAAAAGTCGAACTTCTCGTCTTAACGAGCTAGTCACCGTTCAAACCACCAAAATCTTTCTTAACTTTTTTTAACTTATGTTTCACTTTATATTACTTATATTTTTAAGATTATGGTATGACGGAACCAAACTTGATTTTCTACTAAGATTGGGTTTAAGCGAAATTTTTATTATTAAAGTCTCAAACTCGGGTTTAAGAGAGTGTAGGTCGGATCTTGATGCTTACATTAGCGGGATCGTGCACACTAGTACTAAACCAACTCCCCTATGTAAAACTTAACAAATGTTGAGTAAAACTAAATATCAAGGATCCAGTTTCTTGTAAAACTCATTTCATCCTTACTTTATTTAAATACACTTTTGTAAAATATAACTAAAACTTCCAAAAAACCCAAGCCTTATTTTTATTAACTTTTATACCATTTATATTCCATCTTCAAGACTCAAAACTTACTCAAGATCTTTCAATTTAGGACATGCACGTTAAACCGTCGGGCTCGCTTACTTAAGGATTTTATTCTAAGTTTGTTCATCAACGCCACTTTTTTCCATGTGAGTAATTTTATCCCCGTTTTCTCTTCTATACTTTGGGGGTAGCAAGCATACTTACTCAAACAAAAATGATTTAACACTTAGATCCTCAAACCACAAACTTTAGGTTATGTGTTGCTTAGAATAATTGTCCAATTGTATGTTATATACCTCATATGAATAATTGCTAAATGTTTATTGCTTTTAATCGGTTAGCCTCATCCACATCCTCAATAAGTATGATCATACGCTCCTCCTTGTAATATGATAGTTATATCTGTTAGAAAGGAGCTTCATTTATTTATGATTTATATACCTCAATTATCACTTTTATTTATGGTTTCACATATTTGAGTTGTGGATTTCTCCTTATATTATATTATAAAGTCATGGAATTGCTCACCAACATACATTGACAAAATATATTTTATGCAATGCTACAGGTTTGATTGTCGGTTGATTGAAGATTTAAAGACGTTATTATATTTTGGACCGTTAGGTTATTAGTTAAGAACTATTTATTTTCTTGTATTTGTAAAAACATGTTGTGAAATGAATGAGTTGATTAAATATTGTCACTTTAATAGTGTCGTGTGCATTTGAACAATCATAGTCGCGCCCTGGCATGTTCCGCCACTTTGGTCGGGGTGTGACAGATTGGTATCAGAGCCATGACTATAGGATAGGTGGTTAGACGTAACGACCTAGTATAGTTTATGCTTTAGGGTCCCAAAACGTGTTGCCTATACGTGTTACCCTACTTGATTGTTTATTTGCCTTTATTTACTTATTTGTTTCATTTACCCTCATGTACACGCACACACTCTCATAGAAATCCAAGGTATCCTTACCTTACCTCAAAAAAATATATATAATAATAAATAAATAAATAAATCATGGATCTCAACATTTGAGTTTGGGTCCCAATTTTTTTATATTTCTCATCTCCTTAAAGTGTGATATTATAATGGGTTCATACTAACTGGAAGAGGGAAAATACCTAGATGTGAACCTTTGGCAAAACGATTCCGAGAATCAAAGGTGATTTACCTACCTGGAAGGTTCAAGTCAAGGTGTTTGACCTTATAGGCCAAAGCGAATGCGCGCTATATGGGTTGCTAACTTTAAGCAGTCGCCGTAACCGTTCCGATTACCTCCATTAATATTTTTGGATTAAAATATGAAGGCCACGGTGATACGTGGACTAGTGTTTTGATCCTTCCCTCGATTTCGTTTTGTTTTAAGTTGAATCATGAAAGCCACGGTGATACGTGGACTAGTGTTTTTGACTCTCATTTTATCACATTATTATGATCTTGGTTGAAAATGAAAGACGCGGTGATTCACGCAATGTTTCGACTCCCCGCACTACCTCGTTCTTCTGTAAGATTACTGTCGGGACAACAAGTCATGGTGATTCATGCATGTATTTCCCGCCTCAAATCTTAGCGTTTCAAATTTCAAAGATTTTTTTTATGTGTTAAAATGATTTTTTTCATGATTATAATGTTCACAAAATATTTCACTACAATCTAATATTTAAGTTGATATCCTCATATTTGCACTAGTTACCCAAATCTCATATTGTCTCACTTTTATTATTTTTAGAATGCCCCCCCTTCATCACCAAGCTCGTCAAGCATGTCGAACTCGTAGCCCTAAGAGCTCTGACCTTAAGATAGCCGAATTGGTTACAACTCAAATGGCCACTGTACTCCCCACCCTTGTTGCTCAAATTCAAGCCATCCAACCGTAACCTCTTGCTACTCAAGCCACACCCGCTCATGCTACCTTTAATTACAAACAGTTTACGGGTGCCAATCCACCAAAACTTGTGGGTGAGGAGTGTGCTACCACACTCCTCCAATGGTTTGAACGCATGGAAAGCGTGTTCTTGCATTGTGAATGCCCAGAGGCCAAGCGAACCACTTTCGCATCAAGTGTGTTCGAGCTAACCGCCCTAACGTGGTGGAATAGCATCATGAATGCCAAGGGAGCGAAAGTCGCTATGACTCTCCCTTGGGATGAACAGAAGGACATCATGCTCAAAACGTTTTGCCCCAAGCATGAAATTCAAAAATTGGAGGCCGAATTTTGGGATCTTAAACAAGATAGCGGTAACAACTCCGCTTACTCAAACCGCTTCCACGAGCTTAGCCTTCTAGTGCCCTATTTGGTTACGCCACTCGAGAGGGCAATCGACAAGTACGTTTCGGGTTTGCCTATGCAAATCTGAGATTCCGTCATGAGTAGTAAGCCACAAACGCTCAATGATGCGATCACTCTTGCCGCCGCCCTTTCGGAGAACCATGTCAAAGCAGGGACTTTATCCTGAAAGGATTCCAAGAAACCAAATGTCAAGGCCACCACCGATACATCTCCAAGCTCCAAAGTTGAATCCCAACCCCAATCCACCAATTACTCCAACTCATCTCACCACTCTAAAAAGAAGCATAAACCGAACCATCCTCACTCACCCAAGTAAACCCCAATTTAATCTCAAGCTTCCCAAAATCAAAAACCTTACACCGATCCCCATCCTTTATGCAACACTTGTCAACGCCACCACCCATCTTACTTCGCTTGTCGCCAATGCTCAAATTGCAATCGTTTCGGTCACCTTAGCAATGTGTGTCATGAAGCCTCCCGTGGACAAACCACTCTACCAAGGTTCGTTCCACATAATCCACAAAACCGACCCATGCCTTTTGCTCAAACTCCTCCTCAATCGAGAGCTTGTTTCCATTGTGGAGACCCAAATCACTTTCGTAATGCATATCCCCGACTCACTTGTAACATCTTGTAATTTTGGGTTAATTTTAAAAGTTAGCTTTGTAAGGGCCTCTTTTGCTATTCATGAAACTTATGGGTTGCTTATGCGTATTGCTTTAATTTGTCTTTTAATCCTTTAAAGATTATAATGATTATTATTATATAACAAATTATAATAATAATAATAATAATAATAATAATAATAATAATAATAATAATAATCCTAAAATAAGACTAATACTTGTAAGTAATTACAACATTTACTTATGATGTTTAATTTAATAATAACAGTTAATCAATTAAGAAGTTGTATGAATAACTAAAACTTAAGCAATTAAGTTAGGGGGTTAACTTGTCATTTTTAAAACTTTAAATGCAAGTTTTTAACATAAAATAACAAAACTCATAACTGTAGGGACTAATTGTGTAATTCTTTAAAACCCAACTCCCAACCCTCTTCTTTCCCCGCGATTCCGGCCGGGAGCCGGCCATCTCCGGCCGCGGCTCCGGCCAACACTCAAACCACCATTATACTTTGTTTCGTGTTGCCAAAATACACCAAAACGTTCGTGAGACCATTTCCAACAATAATAAACATAATAATTGAGCTTTAAAGCGGCCTTTAACATACTCGAACTCAAAACCGAAACCCCATCAAACAACAAGACCGCTCTCACACTTAAATCGTATTAATGATACAATTAAACATGTATACACGTTCGTATAATCATTTAGAAACTAATGGTGTGTCTAATTTCACCTGAAATCATCTCCTTATCACAATAATCACTCGTGAAACCACCGAACATACAACACAATCGAACTCCAACTTTTGCATGTTCTCATTCCAAATTGCCAGAGGGCTTTCGATCTTCAACACTATTAGAAGCTACTGGTGCGAGGAATTCGAGTATAATCAACTCCAACCTATTGAATTCAAAGCTCCACAGCCGTGACCTCACTCGAACCCGTATCCATCGAATTCCACATTCATAACAGGTAATTAAACACTCTTTGGGTTCGGTTTTATGTGGGGATCAAAACCCCCAAACATTAGTTGATTAACATATTCACTTGAATGTTCAATTGGATTGAAATCGTTTCTAGGGTTCTTTAGAATTTGGGGGTTTCGGGTATAGATTGGTTAAAACAAATAAGAACCAGATCAGGTCAAGCGCAGGGGCCCTAGCCTGCTGGTTAAAGCGTAAGAGGGACAAGCAAGGGGTCAGGGGTTCGAACCCTAGCCCCTGCTATATTTTTAAAAACTTGTTTTTTGCTATTTTTAATTCCTGGAAGATTTAAAAATGATATTAAAATGATATAAAAATCATTTTCATAATATTATACCAAATCTGGATTTATTGAAACCAAAATTTGAAAAATCTTATTCATTTTTTTTATTTTACATTTTCTTTTTAAATTATAAACAAACAAACAAACAAACCCAGTATATCCCACTCAATGAGCAGGGTCTGGGGAGGGTAGGTGTAGGCGAGTCTTTCCTCTATCTTGTTAGGTAGAGAGACCGCTTCCAAAGAGACCCCCGACTCGATAGCAAAAGCAATAATGATAGGAAGACACCGTAAAATAAATCATACAACACCTAGCATACAGTATATAAAAATAACACAGCTGAAGAATTAGAGCAAGATAAAGCATACATCAGAGGGGCAGCTAGAATCACCACTAAAGAGCAGATGTGGACTACGTACACATCAGGCCCCCGCAACAATTCTACATAATGATAGCAAGACATCGTAAAATAAATCATACAACACATAGCATACAGGATACCAAAATAAACAGCTAAAGAATTAGAGAAAGAGAAAGCATACATCAGAGTGGCAGCTAGAATCACCGTTAAAGAGCAGATGTGGACTATGTACACATCAGGCCCCGTAACAATTCAAATACCCTTCGTGCCTATAGGTCCCACTAAAAGTCCTTAATTTTAATTCTACGCCTCCACTCACTCCTATCCTCGATCATGTGCTCAGCGAGGTGCAAGTGTATCATATCTCGCCTAATTACCTCATCCCAAGTCAACCTAGGTCTTCCTCTACTCCTCCTACCCTCTAAGATGATGTTCTCTACTGCTCTAACTGATACCGCCATTGGTCTCCTCTTGACATGCCCAAACCATCTTAATCTTCCCTCTCATATTTTATCTGCGATACAAGCCACTTCTAGGTTCTGTCGAAACACTTCATTTCTTATCCTATCCAGTCTTGTGTGACCACACATCCACCTCAACATTTGCATTTCCGCTACTTCTATTTGTTTCTCGTGTGATTTCTTTATTCTTAAAATAATCTAAATATTTTTCTATAAATATATTTCTTTTAAATACTCTAATATTCACATAAGATATTTTTACAAAAGTTATACTTAGTTATTTTATTTTATCTTATTATATAGACTTTAAATAATAGTTAAAATCATTAAAATATTATTTGACACCACATTATCCTAAATTATAGATTAATCATGATAAAAATATATATTTTATAAATTCATAAATTAATTACAACTGTCATTTTGGATTATTTCTTATAAAATGTATATTAAACAATGGTTTAAACTAATAAGTTATTATTGATTTATATGTTACCTTTAATTAATGTTTAAATCATGATTATTTCAAATATTTATAAGGTTTATTTACACTTTATATGTTTTAAATTTATATTCTTTATATTAAATTACTTAAATGGTATAATCTTTTTCATTGAGTTAAAAGTGATTCCATCATTTGGTTTTATTTATTAAAACCCCAAATTCCAATTGAAATCCTAGTTCATGTCTAATTGTTCATCTTATTATTAAACTTTAATATTGTAATAAATACGTTTAGGTACCTTGTAAAAGAATTCGTTAGAACATCGTTTAATCCTTATTATCATCTTATACACATATACGTCAAGTGAGTATTTCTATACCCCTTTTTCATATTTTCACACTTTGGGGTGAAACATGTTACGTTATAATCATTGCACTTGAAAACGTTTGATTCTTGTAAACTTATGGCAATTTACTTGTGTGTTGTGGTTAGTTGAACCATGTAGCTACCATGTAATGTCAAATATATGTACAATCATTAACTATTGCTAGCCTGGCGACGTCATAGATCTATGGGCCTGACAAGCCTGCTTGGTTGATCCAAGTACACTTAGCTAATCGTATATACTTATAAACATTTGAGACTTGTAAAACTTTGTCAAGGTTTGATTGTGCATTCTGTCTTACATCCCTAGTTACTTTGTTCTCTAATTTACAACATGAATTACCATCTTTTATATACTTATGTATTGAAAACTATGGAAATCTCACCAACATTATTGTTGACCTTTTATTTTTAACATGTTTCAGGAAATGCTCAAGTTTGATTAACATCTTGAAATGCTTTCACATCTAGGAATGGACCTAGTTAAATAAATGAAATAAATTGGCTTGTTACATCTTATATTATGTTATTTACTTTCTTTGAGACTTATGTTTGTAATGTTACCTTTGAAACTTATGAATAATATATTTGGATTTAATAATAGCGTTATGTGGCTGTGAACGATCTTAACTCTCACATCTCGATGTTTCCGCCGTCAAGGTTGGGGTGTGACAAATTGGTATCAGAGCCCATAACTATAGGGATTTAGGTTATTAGAAATGGTGAACTAGACTATAGTTTATGCATGAACCTTATAACATAATATATATACATATTCTTGTAGATACATATATGGTTTGCAAACTACATAATGCCATGCTTTCTTATGTGCAACTTGATGCCTTAGCATATGATTGCCTTGTAAATGCTTAAATTTTGTTATTTGTCTTCCCTACACTTAACTTTGACTCTTTGATTCTCCCCGATAAATGAAACTTCCTAAACTTATTCTCGACGACATGTGGAATCTACACTTATTATCGTGGTTTAATTCCTTAGACTCTAAGTCTAATCTATGAAAATCTCATCAAGGTTTTGGTTTCATGAACTCAAGAAATTTGTGTGACACATAGACACCTGTATTATGGATTTCCTAGCAAAAGGCCTTCGGGCTAAGGCAAGCATATCGTATAAATCTCATTTGCGAGACCAGTTATGCTTACCTAGGGATTTCTAGGATGAGTGATAAACTACGGTCAACATACACAAGTTTCTAAGGCAAGTGGGTCAACTCACCTTGACGTGTCAACGTTTCCAAATGGTAATGCGTTACCAAATGGAACCATCCTATTTGTATTTTAAATATAAAAAATCCTTGATTCCTTGGACTGGTTTATCATCCAAAACTATAATATGTTCTCATTCCTATTTTATAGAATGTTCTCGTTAATATTCAACTCATTATGCTCCTCAATTCCTACGATTAAACATCGTTATATGTTGTGCGCCTTATGCAACTATCTTTATACCTTGACCAATATGTACATGGATCTTAATATATCCAAAGATATTGGTCGTCTAAACCGAATGGTTTTCAAAACTTTAAATTGTTACTTAGGTTTTTCATATGTTCTTAAAGTGTATCCCACAACTGCAATCATGTAATGCTGAAAGGTGGAATATCTGCATCTCGAGATACCTTGTCTAGGCAAGTTATACACATAAATCTGATTCGACCGTTGGATTCGTTCATCTGACCTGGAATTCATGAGATGGGTGTTCGCTTATAGGTACGCGTGTCTTCCGTGAAGTTGTGGTTGACGTAACACTTTGAGAAGTCAACGTATTTCCCTTTTATTTGGAACCGAACGTTTACATCTCATTGTGGTGTTGAATCATTTCTGTCATTGATCTTGTTTTCCTGACTTAAACCATTCAAGATTTGAGTACCTATCACGATTAACTCTGTTATCCCGAACTTCAACCTTAATCCTAGCAAGCATGATTTTCTGTTCTTGTTACGTTGATGTAATCTGAAGTTTCTGAATTTCTAGCCGATATTCTCTTCGTTTGCTAAGTCGAGCGTTGTAAAATCTTCTAACCATTTTGCATCATAGGAAATGCAAGAGTCCGCAAGTCAACTTATGACTAAGGACACTCGTATCTTCTGAATGATTCTATCTTATCAAAACAGTGGTGACTCCCTTACGTTGGTGATGATTTTTCATTTGTCACTATTGTTCTTATGAAATTGCATCATCAAGACAGGAGTGAATTCCTTACCTTGATGACCATTTCTTCTTTTTGTTCTTGTGAATTCGTATTTTACAAGTGGAATTACCTTCTTAAAATAGGAGTGAATTTCGTATCTCGATGATAGTTTTTAATTTTCCTATTGGGTGTTTTATGAAATCTTATCCTCTGAATCGGGGTGATTTCCTTGTTTTGATGACAGATTTCAATCATTTTCCTTTGGAACTCGTATTTCACGAATGAAATGATATCACCAAAATAGGATTGAATCCCGTACTTCTGGTGGCAAATGTTAATTCTCGATTGTTTTCTTGTTATTTTGAAATCCAATCATCAAGATAGGCATGAAACCCATACATTGATGATAATTTCACCTGTTTAAAATTTTATGGATGGTATTTTTCTCAAATGAAATGACCTCATTAAAGTAGGAGTGGGTTCTGTGCTTTGATGAAGCCTTTCATTTTGCTATATATTGTTTTTATAAAACTTCACCGTTAAGATAGGAGTGATTATCCTTACCTTAATGGTAAGTTACCTCGTTTCATTCTTGTGGATCCTTAACAATGAGTTAGGATCAAACTCTCGCTTGGTAGTTAAGAGTCATACTTAGGAAACACACCACCAAGCTAGGAGTGATGACCACACCTTGGTGACTATTCCCATCCCTTGATCTCAAACCTACCAAGGTTTTAAGACTTCAATTGATAAGAAACACGTAATAACTTGAAGGGTGAACACCGTTATCTGATTTATCGATGATAGTGTTCCAGCCAGTCAAGCTAAAGCATGAATCTTGAACTCAAAAGAGGTCGTTGTCACTTTAGGGTAACCCTAGCTCCAAGGCTGGAACACCCAAATTTTAAATCGATTTTCTTCTCACACTGTTATGTTTTGAATTGTTGCTTCTATCTAGCTTTATAAAATCTTTTACTTCTTACTTATCGATTTTTCTTCGGGTTATCAACACTTAATTGCACGGTGATAACTCTTCTAAAACGATCTTTTGTACAATTGCAAAACTACCAACCTCAAGTCCCGCAACTCATTGCTTATCCGGTTCAACCACTCCAAGCAATTCAAGCTCCTCCTCCCCCGCCTTCGCAAGCTCCGCAAGTTACCTACGACAACCAAGGGCGTGCTTTTATGATGAATGTCAACCAAGCCCAAGTTGTCAACGACGTGGTGAACAGTATGCTTTTAGTTAATGAGCCTTTAGCTTCAAATTTATTCGATACCGGAGCTGATAGGAGTTTTATTTCATTTAAATTTGAATCAACCCTTTTCGTACCCTGTACTAAACTTTCTCGACCTTTTTCTGTCGAAGTCATCAATGGTAGCTCTATCACTATCGATTCTGTAACACCCTCCAAAATCCATAACAATAATATAATAAGGAGGGTGCTACTAGTTGGGTTATTATAACAACTCAGAGACTATAAACGCAGCGGAATTTTACATATATTAAAAACTGTTTACATTGTTAACCATATTTACAAGACTTTAACCAACATTCAAAACTTTGTTAAACTTTAAGTACTTTATTCCCAAAAACCCAACTTTTGTGACCAGTATCATACACCATAACTGGAAGCTAACTCTGTGGGGGACCATCACGAGCACCTCTATTACTACCTGGCATGCATTAGAAAACAAACACAAAATCAGATAAACTGGTGAGTTCTAACATACACCACATTTCAATAACATTAACTCATCAACTGTTACCACACCGAATGATTCACACACACATTCATCAGTTCATTTATTTATCCCAGTATTGATATGCATATCGAATACCACAAGGTATTTATGGACATCTTTTTATCAATTTTAATTTGGTGGGTCAAACCTCTACCTCGCGCGTTGACGGGTCAAACCTCCGTCTATAGTTTGGTGGGTCAAACCTCCACCTCGCGCGTTAACGGGTCAAACCTCCGTCTATAATTGGCGTTGACGGGTCAAACCTCCGTCTATAGTTGGTGGGTCAAACCTCCATCTCGCCATTTACCACAATTTACCACTTTCAACTCTTATTCACATTTTCTATTTATTTATATGCATGCCAATGCCCGGTTTTGTCAAATAACATTCATCAAACGACATTAACACGTAAAAAGGGCAATTAGAACTCACCTTAATGTTTCCAACAAGTGGTTATCAATCCAAATATGCTAGGGCAGCTAAAACTTCTCTTTCTCAAAGCAAATCTAAAATAATAACCCTAACTTAGTCAAATTTCCCCTAGTTGACCACTTCACACGACTAAGGCCATGCGACTGGACTCATTTGTGCGACTGAACATGCGACTGAGCTTAGTCGTACGAATGGACCATACGACAGAGGTGCGAATGAGCTATAACAGGGTTTGTGCGAATGACCTCCATTCGTGCGATTGGTGCATGCGACTGAACTTCAGTCGCACATTTGAACAACGCGATTGACTCAGTCGCACGAATAGGTCATGCGACTGGGCTCATTCGCCTGAAACGGATCAGTAGCTGTGTTCTTGACATATTTGATCCAAAAACTCGAGTTTTAACCGTTCAGATTATGCCATGTTCACAACAGAACATATATACTTCATTTACAACTGTTTCGGGTCATTATTTCATCAAATTTCGCAAAAACTAGGGCCCGAACCTTCACTTTTCAGTTTAACAGAAAGATTGAACAGAAACTCTGATTTAAACATGTTTTTGGATCAATTCCCACCACCCACACAGCTTAACATATTCAAAATCGATCCGTACCAAGCAAAACTTACCAAAACGGAGCTAGTTTGATCAATTTGGGGCAAGAGCAGAGTGTTTGGGTTCAACAGGAGCAAGGGGATGAAGTTACAGCAGATAGAATCTGCTTTTAACACCCTTAACCGCCATACTTATCCTTCATGCCTATTTTTAGCCGACATACTCAATCGCACGATTGGACCCATTCGCACGGCTCAATCGTACGACTGAGCTCATACGCCCGTCATTCGTGCGATTGAGCTTCATTCGCACGTATGGCATGCGACTGAACACTAAATCTAATTAAATATATAATATTGAACTTTTGGATGTTACAGATTCGGTCATCAGCGATTGCATCCTCACTCTTTGCAAGTGTAAATTCTCGATTGACCTCATCCCGATGCAAATGGGAAGTTTTGACATCATAGTAGGCATGGATTGGTTAGCCTTGCATCGTGCCAAAGTTGTTTGCTATGATAAGTTTATTTGAATTCCACTTGCCAATGGTAAAACTCTCAAAATCTTTGGCAAAACGTCTCCCAAAAGCTAAACCTCATGTCATGCTCTCAATCTCAAAAGTACGTACACCAAAAGTACGTTCCGTTCCTAGCTCAAGCGGTGGCAAAAGACCCCGATGAAAGGAAAATTCAAGACATTCCCGTTGTTCGTGATTTTCCTGACATTTTCCCACATCTTTGGTCTTCCACCCATCCGTCCCGTCGAATTTCGAATCGACCTTGTGCCCGGAGCAACTCCCGTAGCTAAGGCTCCCTATTGTTTAGCTCCTTCTGAAATGCAAGAATTGTTAAACCAACTCCAAGAACTCTCCGATAATGGTTTATCCGTCCAAGCTCATCTCCTTGGGGTGCATCCGTTCTCTTCGTGAAAAAGAAAGATGGCTCGTTTCACATGTGTATTGACTACCGTGATCTCAAAAAACTCACCATAAAAAATCGTTACCCTTTGCCTCGAATCGACAACCTCTTCGATCAACTCCAAGGTGCAACTTGCTTCTCTAAAATCAATCTTCGATCAGGTTATCATCAATTGCGTGTTCACAAAGATGACATTCCCAAAACTGCTTTTCGTACGCGGTATGGACATTACGAGTTCATGGTTATGCCATTTGGATTAACCAATGCACCCGTGGTATTCATGGACCTCATGAACCGCGTTTGCAAACCATATTTGGATAAATTCGTAATTGTCTTTATTAACGATATCCTCATCTTTTCTAAAACCGAAGCCGAGCATGAGCATCATTTACGTTCCATTCTCGATCTCCTAAGAAAAGAACAACTTTATGCCAAATTTCGAAATGTGACTCTTGGCTAAAGGAAGTTCAATTTTTGAGTCACATCGTTAACGATAAAGGTATTCATGTTGATCCCGCTAAAAGTGAGGATGTAAAAGATTGGAAGACTCTATCTACACCTACTGAAGTTCGATCCTTCCTTGGTTTGGCCGGGTATTATCGGCGTTTCATTCTAAACTTCTCCAAAATCACGCTACCCCTCACCGCATTAACTCATAAGGGAAAATCTTACGAATGGGGACCGAAACAAGAAGAAGCTTTCCAAACTCTAAAGCATATGCTTTACAATGCTCCTATCTTAGCCCTCCCTGAAGGAAACGATGATATTATGGTATTTTGTGATGCATCCAACCAAGGTCTCGGTTGCGTTCTCATGTAACGAGGTCAAGTTATCGCTTATGCCTCAAGACAACTTAAAGTTCACGAGAAAATTTACACGACTCATGATCTCGAACTTGGTGCCGTCGTTTTCGCTTTAAAAATCTGGAGACACTATCTTTATGGTACAAAATGTGTGTATTCATCGATCATAAGAGTCTTTAACACATTTTCGACAAAAAAGACCTCAACATGAGACAACGGCGATGGGCCGAACTACTTAGTGACTACGATTGTGAGATTCGCTACCATCCCGGTAAAGCGAATGGCGTGGCCGATGCCCTAAGTCGAAAAGTTAATGTCAAATCCATTCTGCTTCATAGCATCATCATCCAAACCGATCTTTAAAACCGCATCTATCGAGCCCAATGCACCTCCGTTGATGAAGGTAACATGTACGACGAAATGTCGTGTGGAGCCGAGCTTCAACTCGAAACAAAAACCGATGGCTTACTTTACTTCCTCAATCGTTTATAGGTTCCCGATCATGACGAACTTCGTACTTTCATTCTTGACGAGGCTCATAAGTCACGTTATTCTGTGCATCCCGATGCGGATAAAATGTTTTTCGATCTTGTTCCATTTATTGGTGGCCCGGTATGAAAAAGGATATGGCACTTTACGTTTCAAAATGTCTTACATTCTCAAAGGTTAAAGCCGAGCATCAAAGACCTTTCGGTTTACTCGAGCAACCCCTAATTCCTGTTTGGAAATGGGAAGACATTGCCATGGATTTCATCACTAAGCTCCCAAATACCCAAAACAAAATGATAGTATTTGGGTAATCATCGATCGATTGACCAAATGGCTCACTTCATTCCGATCCGAGAAAAGTTCTCAGTGGAACAACTAGCTCAAATCTATGTCAGAGAAATCGTGTGTCGCCATGGTATACCAGTGACCATCATCTCCGATCGTGATGCTCGTTTCACGTTTCATTTTCGGAAATCGCTTCGAAATGCTTTGGGTACTCGCCTTGATCTTAGTACTGCTTATCACCCTCAACCGATGGCCAATCCGAACGTACAATCCAAACCCTTGAGGATATGCTTCGATCATGCGTACTTGACTTTGGTGGAAATTGGGACTCTCATATTCCGCTTATTGAGTTCTCTTACAACAATAGTTTCCATTCTAGCATTGGTATGGCTCCGTTTGAAGCTCTCTATGGTCGCAAGTGTCGTTCTCCGATTTGTTGGAACGAGATTAGGGAAACTCAAATCACTGGTCCTGAGATGGTTCAAGACACTACCGATCGTATCGATCAAATCCGCAAGAATCTACTCGCTGCTAGAAGTCGTCAAAAGAGTTATGCCGATAAACGACAAAAGCCTCTAGAATTTCACGTCGACGACCTTGTCCTTCTCAAAGTATCTCCTTGGAAGGGGGTAGTACGTTTTGAAAATAAATAAAAACTAGCTCCTCGTTTCGTAGGCCCATTTAAGATCCTCGAAAGGATTGGAAAAGTGGCTTATAGACTCGATTTACCGAAAGAACTTTCTAGTGTTCATCATACCTTTCATGTCTCAAACCTTAAGAAATGTTTAGCCGAGGGTAATCTCCACATACCACTCGACGAAGTACATATCGATGAGACGATGCAATTTGTTGAAAGACCCGTAGAAATTATGGATCGCAACGAGAAACGAACTAAACGAAGCCGTATTCGGTTAGTGAAAGTTCGTTGGGAATCAAGACGTAGTGCCGAATTTACTTGGGAAAGAGAAGACGCCATGAAGGAAAAGTATCCACATCTCTTCGTTGTAGCTTCTTCCTAATTTCAGGACGAAATTTCCAAAAGTAGGGAATACTGTGACATTCGTCATTTTCGGCTACCTTTGTATTTGTTATTCTGTATTGTAAACCCGACTCGTTTTGGTCTTCCGATCTTTGGATATTAATAAAATGATGGATTTTATGTTGTAATCATGTTTCATGCTTGTCGTGGCGTGGCCCACAGTTCGTTTCAGCAAAATCAGTTTTTTAACGTTTTCGGTTTGTTTAAGCTCGTTTAAGTCCCGGACTCGTACTTTAACCATCCAAATCAACCAAGACCTAACCCATTTTTATTCTAGAACACTCCAAACATGTTTTTATACCTGGTCATAATTTATTTAAATCAAAATTAATTTTAAATAAAAGAATCAAAGAGCACCCTTTTACCCACCGGACAAATGTATTACCCATTCCCTCAAACCCTAACATTCCCTATAAATACCACTCATTCTCAACCATTTCACCTGCACAGTTTCATCTTCTTCTTCTAAATTTTGATCTTGCAAGTTGTTCTAGCTAGTTTTGCTTAAGTTTGACTTTAAAAAGTCAACGGAACCGAATCTTGCATTTCAAACCATTTCGGGTATTTTTTTGGATATTTTCAGTTTTTCTAAGTTATTTTATGTTGACAAAACTATTTTCATCTTTATTTAATGCTTTTGGGCATTCAAACACATATTTATGCATTTTAGGCCCGTTTGGGTCGTTTTCGGGAGTTTTATTCGCTTAACTTTCTTGTTTGAGTTTAGATTTGGAACTTTTATCTTATTTTTAGTTCTATGGTTTTGGACATTTGGTAACCATCCTCGGGTTCATACCGAGTCAAGGACCGAACCAAACCGAACGCTCGTTTAAGCACTTTAAATAACTTTTAAGCAACCATGTTACATCAAACACTTTGCAGGATCGGTTTTGTCACTTAAAACTTTGTTTTCTCTCAACTCACTAATGCCACATTCGGATCAGATTAAGCAAAGTCTTATTTAAGAGCTGATAATAATATACTAAGTAGCAAAAAAGCACAAAGATATAATTTTCAAGATACTTGTGTATATTACTTCTCAACTCAAAGTGTTACAAGACTCTCACAAGCATACTTATGAGTTACACCGTGAAACTATATATATACTATCTACAGCCAGATATACTTTGATACCAGCTGGAAGCCTATGACTAAAGCATATACTACAATGCTAGAGTTAATGTATCTTAGATAAAGTATTATCTAAGATATGGTAGTCATGACATGCCCATGACTTACCTTTTGTTACTAACTTAAGTTGGTAACTGTACTACCTAATAAAGGTAAATAGTGGAATAAAGTATGGTCAACTACATGGCTTTTGAGAAAACACCATGCAGTATATCAGAGGTCTGCAGCAGAGTGTCAGAAGGTCCATACTTATGTCCACTGGTTCATAGCAGAGTCTTCTGAATGATAAGTTGGCTTCAGAAGAACAAGTTCTTCCAAGGCCACTTATGCTTTGGAAGAGACTGCTTCTTCTGAGGCTTGATGAACTTCATACTTCGGAAGCAGTCTTCTAATTTCTTCTTTTAAGACTTTATCTTCGGAAGCATGTCTTTGTCTTTGGAAGTAGAGCTTTATCTTCGGAAGTTGATATTTCACTTTGTCTTTGGAAGTACTCTACAACCTTCGGAAGTTTCATGCTAAGCTTCGAAAGCCTTTATATGTAGTACCAAAAATTGTCTAAGTGAATTGGTTTTGGTTGCACCAGCCTTCTTCTTGATCCAACAAACTCCCCCTAGGCTGATGCTACCAAAACTTCACTTATTTCGGCTTCTCAAAACTTTCAGCACCAGGGAAAGAAGATATTTATCAGTTTCTTTGTTCTTTCCAGAAGTGGTGCTGAGAAGTTTGTACAAGTCCTTGATAGACAGCAAGTCAACTCTGTTACCTTAGATGATGTGTACCCTCTCTTGTTGCCCTCTGAAAAGAGTTAGTTGATGAGAACTGTAATCATATTCCCATCTAACTATAGGTTCCAAGTCTGGACCCTTCATCATCTGTAGAAAGGCAGTGCCCTTGGTGGAAGATCTTTCCTTGTCTTCCTTTCTTCTTAATTTCAACTCTTCTTCAATCTTGGCTTTTGCAGTTAGCTCGGCTAGATGAAGACTGCTAATTTGATTTCTGATGACTGCAGCAGCTTCAGAGTTAGAGGGGTTGGAAAATGGCTTCTCTGCTAACTCAGCAATATCAAATCTGCTGGAGTGTAGTAGAGAGGTTGCATTAAGTCTGTTGACTTCGCCATTTTCCCTTTCCACAAGAAAGTTATGAGAAGCTTCATTGAACCTCCACTGGATTATTTTCTTTTTAGGCACAAGAGACTGACTGGGAATCTTGTCCTCTTTTCTTTTATTCAGCACAGTCAGTAGTTTTCTTCTAAGTTTCTTCTCTTCATCATTTAATGAATCTGAGTTGAGGCCTAGAAGTGTTACAGCCTACTCCAATATTCCTCTAGGCAAATCAAGGAATTGATTTCTTATGAAGGAACATGAAGATCCATCAACATAAGTGATGTTGACAAAGTCTTCTTCACATAAGATCTCGCTCAAGGTTGTGCAGTTTATGAGATTGGTCTTGATTGCCTTGAATTCCTCAAGAGAGAGAGGTTGAGAAGGCTGACGGGATGGTTTGGATGGTGGTTGGGTAGGTTGTGGTTCAGAGGTTCTGGGAAGTATTTTGGGTTGAAAAATAGGAAGTTTAGGTGGCTGGAGTGATGAAGTGGGTGTGGGTAAAGATGTAGGTTCAGGGGTGAAAGGTTCGGTTTTGATGGTGAAAGGTGAGGGTGAGGGTTCAGGTTGAGAGGTTGCTGTGAAGGTCATTCCCTTTCCCCTTCTGTACATCTCCTTTCTCTTTCCCATACGGATGTCATCTTTGATTTCACTGACAATCCGTTGGAGTGTTCTTTCTGACATGGGACCCACCTGCCTTCCAGAGAAGCCATGGGCCCAGAGATAGTCTTTTATCCAGGCTTTTTCACTTAGCTTCCTGTTTGCAGTGACCCTTGCTTCTTTCTCCTCCTTCTTCTTCTCCTTTGCCTTTTCTCTGGCAGCCTTTCTCCTTTCTTTCTTCATTTGATCCTCTTCTTTGTTGTATAGCCAGAGAATCATCTCATCATTGTGTAGAGAGAGTTCTTGAAGACTAAAGCCTCTGGAAAGTAGGAATTTTTACCCCCTGTCTTTCCTTAGCTACAGTTCAGCTCTTCGCTGTTCTTCTTTTTCTCTCTTTAAGGCCAACCTGGCTTCTTCTTCAAGCTTCAGCCGAGTTGCCTTTTTCCAGATTCACCAACTCCTCTAGTGGTAGCAGGAGTCTTTCTTCATTGGCAATTCCCAAGTTGATGAGTTTGTCAATGACTTCTTCTCTCTTTTTGTTGTTGATATCCTCCTGATTGGTTGCAGCTGCTTTTGTGCTAGTAGCTAACACTTTTCAGTTGGATATCTTCCTTTCTTCTTTAGTTTCACAATCCTTTCCCTCTTCCCGAAGCTCTTCCGCAGTCATCTTTCTTTTCCCTTTATCTTTTGAAGAGCTTGACTGTGGTGGTTCTTGGATATTAGATTCTGATTGTGAGAAAGGTAGAGAGGGTGTCTGGGATGGAGGTAGATCCAGAAGGTCCTCGCTGTTCACCTCAGATGCCATTTCAAAGATTACATCTGTGATGATCAGTTCCTCGGGCATCTTGAACAGTCCTTCCGCAGCTTCCATTTCAGCTTCGAAGATTCATCTTGTTCTTCCGAGGCTTTAACTTCAGCTTCGGAAGTTTCAACTTGTTCTTCCGAGGCTTTAACTTCAGCTTCGGAAGATGAAGGAAATGCAAATTCTGTCCCACTGCTTTAGTTGCTGGGCCATCAGTCCCCATTTCCCCTTTGAAGTGAATCTTAGGTTCCATGTGGACCTTAGGTTGACCAACTTCTTCCACAGTGGTAGAAGATGCAGTAAGCCTTTGAAGCTCTTCAGCTCCAAAGTAAATCATTGTAGTATCGAGGCTTGGCTGATCAAAGGAGGATCTGAACCCAAACCTAGCAAAAAGTCTGTAGAGATCACTGAGCATCTTTGAGTCAATCTGAAGGGTGACTTGAGATGACTCAGACATAGTGTGATAGAAGAAGTTGAAGATTGGATCTGTGGTTCCTCATGTGTTTGTCTCTAAACATTCTCCCCCTTTTTGGTAGCATCATTTTAAGAGCTAGATAAGCTGGAGGAAGAAGTCAAGGAGACTTGAATGGGTACGTGCCTAACAGATCTCTCTGTCTGTGTCTCAGCTAGTTTATCCTTGAGATTGTTAATCTCAAGTTGCTGAGTGGCAGACCTGTTTTCTAAGATCCTAACCTTAGTTTCTAGGTTTGAGATCTTAGAGATCAAGTACTGAAGTGTAAGTTGCAGACTTCCCTCATCTTTAGGTGAAGAATCACGGAGAGATGAGACAACATACCTAGTATGTTCAGTCTCACCACCAGATGTGGTTTTTTGGCTCCCTGGTTTCCCGTGCCCAATGATTTCCCTTTCAGAGTCATCAAAAGGCTCAGTTGCCGTAGATTCAGTCGCGGATATGTTACCACTGTCCATAAGGTCCATTGAGGCACTTTCTGTAGTGGCAGCTGAATCTGCATGAGTCCCCTCCACATCAGTAGG
Source organism: Flaveria linearis (assembly GCA_024085815.1). NCBI lineage: Eukaryota > Viridiplantae > Streptophyta > Magnoliopsida > Asterales > Asteraceae > Flaveria > Flaveria linearis. Next base: position 26,892 of record JABSNV010000422.1, read on the forward strand.
TCTCATCTCAGTTATAGGCTGCTGATGAGGGCTAGAGATAAGTAATTTCTCTGGGCTCTATTGATCTTGGAGAGGGTGTTGGAGATCAACTTCATTGCCGTGGAGAGATGTTATCTCTTCATCAGTTTTAAGTAGTAGATCAGTAAAGGATAGGGAAATTAAACCTACTGACCCGGGACCTTGATCAATGTCTACAGCATTGAGCCTTTAGTGGGCTGTCCCTAATTGGCTGCTCAGAAGAGTGTAAATACTCATTCTGAGGGCTGAAGGTTTGGGTATTGGGCTCCTGGGTTTGAGACTGAGGAACTCAAAACCCAAATTGAGGTCAAAAGAGAAGGATGGTGTGACCTTAGACTAAGTGGGAGCCTATTGTTCCACTCTAATCCTTTCGGATTGAACATGAGGAGCTTGTTCAATCAGAGTAGATTGAACAAGGGTTCGTTTGGGGCGTTGTTGATACGTGATTGTGATGGGTGGAGAAGGCAGAGTTGGCATTGTGGTAGAGGTTGCTAGTGTGGGTTCATCACCTGTGTGGATAACAGGGATGTCGCCAGGAGCTATGCGCTCAATCATACCTGGAAGCAGAGTAGTGTATCATCCAGTGAAGTTGGTGGACACCTTCTTCAGAGTCTTAAAGATGGTAGGCCTCATGTGAGGGACAGTCAGAGCAGCTACATAGACAAGCTTACTCTGGTCCAACTCACAGTTGATGATGTGCTGAAGGAATCTAGGATACATGAAGAGTGTTTCCCTTTGAAGATTCCCGATGAGATTAGTCAGCACAAATCTTGAGTAGTTGAAGCGCAGGCCTCTCACCAATCCATGAACTAAGCATCCTAGTTCATAGGGATTTGATTCCATCCCCCAGACTTGTTTGACAGACAGTGGAGAATAATATGCAGGAGAAACTTCCAGTTTTAGGAGAAGTTGAACTTGTATACTGTCGACCTGCTTAAGTCTCCACCATATCCCATTAGAATATCAGTGTGTCTAAGTCTTCCTTGAGGAATTCAGTAGGAGCTCCTTCATCTGAAGCTCTAGATGCTCCCTAATAGTTGTTCAGTAAGGATCAACTCTTGTCCGCAAATGCTAGTCCTTAGTACGCGAATCCCATTTAGGGTTTTGGTTCGACCATTTCCCTAAAATTCGGCCATTTGGTTGGAGTAAACAGTAGGGTTAACAGTAAGGGCTGTGTAGTAAGGTGATTCAGTGAGAAAGGAGATGATTTCAGAGAAGTCAGCATCTCTAGAAGAATCAAGTAATACGACTTGGTTGTGCTGAGAGTTTAGTGCCATTATGAAAGGTGAAAGAAGGTATGTTGGGACTTGGGTGAGTTGAAAGTGAAGGAGACTTTTAGGACAGTAAAATGGTAGAGAAGATGAAGTTGAATAGTCTGGATTGTTTTAATGGGAGAGGAATGGATGTAAGGGCGATAATGGGGGTAAGATATGGTGAGGTTATGAAATGACAGTGGCGGTAAGGTTAAATTTTATTTAAATAATCTGACATCATTAACAAAATCTTTACCTTTTACAGAGGGGCCCCAAAAAGATATCTGTTACACAGTAAAATCTCTCTTTCCGAGTGTAAAACATTTCCGAAGGTAATTTGTCTTCCAAAGGCAACTCTTTCTTCTGAAGCAAAACATTGCTTCTGAAGGTAAGAACTGCTTTCCGAATGAAGAGTTTTATAAATTTCGGAAGTAGATCTGATATGAAATCAAACGCTTCTTTCGAGACAAAAAAACTCTTCCGAGAAGAAAATTTCCATGGAGGAATTTAGCTTTTGGAAGATATTAAAAAATATCTTCCGAGAGTTAATTCCTCTTTGGAAGAATTTTACTGATAACATTTCAAAGAGATCTTTTGTAACAGGTCTTGAATTGTATTGACATAAGACATTACATATTAGAAAGTTTTCAAGAGAGGTGGTTTAATCAATGTTTATCATCCAATAGATGATATGAGATATTTAAACCTTGTTCATCAAAAGCTTTGGTGAACAAATCAGTGTATTGTTCGTTTGAATCAACTTTGATTAGTTTAATCAGATTCTAATAAATGATACCTGATATCAATATGCTTTGTCTTGGAGTACTTCACTGGATTTTCAGTAATGGAGATAGCACTGTTGTTGTCAATATGGATAGGAGTACCCATAAGTTGAATTCATAGTCTAACATCTGGTTCTGAATCCACAGCAGCTGAGCACAGCAGCTAGCAGCAGCAATGTATCAGCTTCAGAAGTTGAGTAAATACACAGGATTGTTTCTTGCATTGCCATGAAATGATCCTTCCACCAAGAAATTGACATCCTCCTGATGTTGATTCTTGTCAATGTTGCAGCCACCATAGTCATTATCAGAGTATCTTAGAGATTGAAATCACTATTTCTTGGATACCAGAGACCTAGTTTAGGTGCTCCTTTGAGGTATCTGAGGATTCTCTTTACAGCAGCTAGGTGAGACACCTTTGGAGCAGCCTGATATCTTGCACAAATGCAAGTAGCAAACATGATGTCAGGTCTACTAGCAGTAAGATACATCAGAGAACCAATAATTACTATATACTGATGTTGATCAGTATCCTTTCCCTCAAGGTCAGGACAAAGATTATGGTTTCTGGGTATGGTGTCTTGACTGGTTTACAGTCCTCATTATCTCAAATCTCTCTAAGATGTCATTGATATACTTGATTGATTGATGAAGAATCCTTCCTTCAATTGCTTCACCTGAATTCCAAGGAAAAAGTCCATTCTTCCCATGGAACTCATTTCAAACTTCTTCCTCATAATGCTTTCAAAGTCTTTGCATATTTGGTCATTTGAAGAAACAAATATGATGTCATCAACATAGACTTGAATAAGCAAAATGTCCTTTCCAGACTTTCTAATGAAGGAGTCTTGTCAATGGTACCTCTGGTGTAGCCATTCTTCAGAAGAAATTGAGACAGAGTCTCATACCACAGCCTAGGTGCTTGGTGTAGCCCATATAAAGCTTTATCCAGTTTGCACACATAGTTAGGATGCTGTGGGTCTTCAAATCCTGGAGGCTGGCATACGTAGATTTCCCTATCTATATCCCCATATAGAAAGGCACACTTCACATCAAGTTGGTAGACAGTAAAGTTCTTGGATGCAGCATAAGCAAGGAAGATCCTAACTGCCTCAAGTCTTGCAACATGTGCAAAGACATCAGTATAATCGATTCCTTCCTCTTGGGTGTATCCTGAACTACTAATCTTGCCTTGTTCTTGATAATCAAGCCTCTATCATCTTTCTTGTTTCAGAAAACACATTTAGGTCTAGGGTACTTGACCAATGGTAGTGGGCATAGACAATTTCTGAGACCTTCTTATCTTCTGAATTGAAGCAGCGAGACCTTTTATCTTCTGAATTGAAGCAGCTTCTCCTGCATCGATTCAACCCAAACTATCTTTTAAGGCATCTTCCACCTTCTTAGGTTCCATCTGGAATAAGAGCCTGAGTATAAGCAGACATTCCCATGATGTTTGCCCTCTTGTTCTCACACATTCAGAGACATCCCCTATCATGTTCTTAGCTGGATGAGTGTTGTAATTCTTAGCTGGGGATCACTTCCAGTGTAGAGATAAGTCCAGATTGGACATATTCTACTCAGGGACTGGAGAACTTTGACCAGCTACTGTCTCAAAGTCATTCAATGAGGACTGATGAATGAATAGAAAACATCACCATTGTTGGCTGTGAGGAAGTATTAACAATTTTTCCTATTCCTTCATAATGTTGTTTCCTTCATCCTGGTGTTGTACAGTGGCTCCTGATGAAGTTGAAGGGTCAACAGGTGAGTCACTGGTTGAGGCTCCACTATTTCTTGAGATGATTATACTTTCAGTTCTATCAATAGTGGAGCTTGATTTGTTATGAATCTTGGAGAACTTGGAAGAGGTCTGGGTAACTCAAAAAGATGATTGTCTTTAGAAATGCTTTGAGTACCTGTTCTAGCTGAAACATTCTCACAAGATGGTTTAGAATAGTCTGGAAACAATTCTAATCAAAAATATGATCAGGTCCATTCCCCCTAACACAAGGAGTGTGCTCATTACACATATTGGATGATTCCTCAAATTGTTGATTCTTAATATTGTATACTTTATAGCCTTAGAGCTAGAAGAGTATCCAACAAAGATGGCATCATCTGACTTTCTGCAAACTTTGCCAAATTGTCTTTTGTGTTAAGTATGGTACACCTGCAGCCAAGGACCTTAGAAAACCAATAAACGTGGCCTCTTGTTCCATAACTCATAAGGGGTTTTTCCATGGGGCTTAACTACAAGAACTCTGTCCTGCATATAGCAGGATGCTCTGATACCATTTGTAGGATCGGTTTGTCACTTAAAACTTTGTTTTCTCTCAACTCACTAATGCCACATTCGGATCAGATTATGCAAAGTCTTATCTAAGAGCTGATAATAGGGGTGTGCAAAAAAAAAACCGAAACCAAAAATACCGAACACCGATCCGTATTCGTAACCGTAAAAAACCGAACCGAATTATGAATTCGGTTTTCGGTTCGGTTCACAACCGAAACCGAATTGGGAATTCGGTTTCGGTTCGGTTTTCGGTTCTGGATAATGTTGAAATCAGGTTGTTCGGTTTGTTCGGTTTAACCGAACTAACCGAATTCAATGTCTTATAATTTATATAATTTTTATAGGTGTATAGTTTAGCCCAACTATCTCAACCCAAAAAATTCAAAGTGAAATTACTTGAGCCCAAAAACAAACCTTTTTACTTTTGGCCCAAATATATGCTTGCCTTGAGTACATCGACTATTTAAAATCTCAGATACCTTACCTTTTCCACTTTTTCAAACCCTAAAGAACACTTGCATACATCAAGCTCAAGGACTCTTAACCCTTTACCCTCATACGATCGCGCAATAGGCTGTGAAAGTGTGAATTCGGTAACCTCGGTTGAATTCGGGTTTTTCGGTTTTTAACCGAAACCGAACCAAATTGAATTCGGTTGAATTCGGTTCGGTTAAGCATTTTCCCAATTCGGTTCGGTTCGGTTTTCGGTTATGCATATTAAATTTTGAAAACCGAATAAACCGAAACCGAATAAACCGAACAAACCGATAACGAACCGATGAACACCCTAGCTGATAATAATATACTAAGTAGCAGAAAAGCACAAAGATATAATTTTCAAGATACTTGTATATATTACTTCTCAACTCAAAGTGTTACAAGACTCTCACAAGCATACTTATGTGTTACACTGAGAAACTATATATACTACTATCTACAACCAGATATCCTTTGATACCAGCTGGAAGCCTATGACTAAAGCATATACTACAATGCTAGAGTTAAGGTATCTTAGATAAAGTATTATCTAAGATATGGTAGTCATGCATGTCCATGACTTACCTTTTGTTACTAACTTAAGTTGGTAATTATATACCTAATAAAGGTAAACAGTGGAATAAAGTATGGTCAACTACATGGCTTTTGAGAAAACGCCATGCAGTATATCAAAGGTCTGCAGCAGAGTGTCAGAAGGTCCATACTTATGTCTACTGGTTCATAGCAGTGTCTTCCGAAGGATAAGTGGGCTTCGAAAGAACAAGTTCTTCCGAGGCCACTTATGCTTTGGAAGAGACTGCTTCTTCCGAGGCTTGATGAACTTCATACTTCGGAAGCAGTCTTCTAATTTCTTCTCTTAAGACTTTATCTTCGGAAGCATGTCTTTGTCTTCAGAAGTAGAGCTTTGTCTTCAGAAGTTGATATTTCACTTTGTCTTCGGAAGTACTCTACAACCTTCGGAAGTTTCATGCTAAGCTTCGGAAGCCTTTATATGTAGTACAAAAAATTGTCTAAGTGAATTGGTTTTGGTTGCACCAGCCTTCTTCTTGATCCAACACACTTTAGATCTAAGTTTTTTGTTATATTTTAGTTATTATATGGTTGATATGAAGGTGTAGAACAAATCTTGGCTTGAACCCAAGTTTCGGGTAAAAACCGAGCAAAACCGAACACCCGTTTTAACGAGTTAGTCAATGTTCAAACCACACAAAAGTTCAACCTATCTTTTTAGTTTTGTTTTACTTTATTACTCATATTACTTAAGATTTTGGAAATGTAGAACAAATCTTGGCTTGAACCCAAGTTTCGGGTAAAACCGAGCAAAAGTCAAACTTCTTGTCTTAACGAGCTAGTCACCCTTCAAACCACCAAAAATCTTTTCTTAACTTTTTTAACTTATGTTTCATTTTATATTACTTATATTTCTAAGATTATGGTATGACGGAACCAAGCTTGATTTTATACTAAGATTGGGTTTAAGCGAAATTTTATATTAAAGTCTCAAACTCGGGTTTAAGAGAGTGTAGGTCGGATCTTGATGCTTACATTACCGGGATCGTGCACACTAGTAAACCAACTCCCCTATGTAAAACTTAACAAAGGTTGAGTAAAACTAAACATCAAGGATCCAGTTTCTTGTAAAACACATTTCATCCTTACTCTATTTAAACACACTTTTGTAAAATATAACTAAAACTTCCGAAAAACCCAAGCCTTATTTTTATGAACTTTTATACTATTTATATTCCATCTTCAAGACTCAAACTTACTCAAGATCTTTCAATTTAGGACATGCACGTTAAATGTCGGGCTCGCTTACTTAAGGATTTTATTCTAAGTTTGTTCATCAACGCCACTTTTTCCATGTGAGTAATTCCATCCCCATTTTCTCTTCTATACTTTGGGGGTAGCAAGCATACTTACTCAAACAAAAATGATTTAACACTTAGATCCTCAAACCACAAACTCTAGGTTATGTGTTGCTTAGAATAATTGTCCAATTGTTTGTTATATACATCATATGAATAATTGCTAAATGTTTATTGCTTTTAATCGGTTAGCCTCATCCACATCCTCAATAAGTATGATTTACGCTCCTCCTTGTAATATGGTAGTTGTATATATTAGAAAGGAGCCTCATTTATTTATGATTTATATACCTCAATTATCACTTTTATTTACGGTTTCACATATTTGAGTTGTGGATTTCTCCTTATATTATATTTATAAAGTCATGGAACTGCTCACCAACATACATGTTGACAAAATATATTTTATGCAATGCTACAGGGTTGATTGTCTGTTGATTGAAGATTTAAAGACGTTATTATATTTTGGACCGTTAGGTTATTAGTTAAGAACTATTTATTTTCTTGTATTTGTAAAAACATGTTGTGAAATAAATGAGTTGATAAAATACTATCACTTAATAGTGTCGTGTGTATTTGAACAATCATAGTCACGCCCCGACATGTTCGCCGCTTTGGGCGGGGTGTGACAGATGACAGTTCTTTCTTGTATACTAACATCAAGATTCCATTCATGTAAATTGATTATACTTATACACACAAATATTTTGCAAACAAAAGCCCAAAGCTTGATTTGATTAACAAACACCTTTAGATGTTCAAATTGATAAAATCAAAGGGAATTTACCAAAATGGTCATTTGACCAATCAAAATTTGCGTAATAGCTTTGACTAAATAAATACCAAAATAGACAACCAATGAGAAATGGCCACGTGGCACATTATCGCCTCCCGACGATACATATACATGATATATCGCCATAATAAAGGGTAAGGCGATACATATACATGATATATCGCCCCGTCTCGCCCAAATTAAAAAACAAAATCTAATCTCGCTCCAGTCTCTCCTAATATAGATAGGTATGGCCATTCATTAAAAGTTTGAAAAAAAAGTAAAATTCTGGGCCGACGAGACGGGGCGCCGGCCTAAGTGTTGCGTCTCGCCTGGGCTTCCTTTGCCCGGGCCTTCCTTCGCATGGGCTTTGTTGGGCTTTGTGGTTAATAATATTTTGAGCATAAAACATTTAAAATTTGAGCTTTCAAGATTTTGGGCTGTTTGTTGAGCCCACCCCAAAAACACCTAATATAATATTAACTATCATTAAATTTATAATTAATATATCTATCTACCATAATTAATGTAATAATACTATATATATATGCTAACACTTAAAATTTGTAACACAATTTCATCCATCTTATTTCACACATATAAAGTTTCAACCATGTTTGTTAACATTGTTGTATGCAGCGGTGGAAAATGGAAGTTTAATAACGAAGTCGAAGATTATGTTCCTATAAGAGCTCGGTGTAATCGACAGACTATCTCTTTACCGGTCAATATTACATTTGAAGAACTAAATAATCTTGTTTTATATTATTTGGTTTAAAAACGTATAAGATTACGTTATAAAATGTCTACGTACAATCATCAATTGACATATTGAATGATAATGATTGTTTATTTTTTATAAATCTTGTTATTAATGATCCAAATCATATTTTTACCTTATATGTTAGTGAAGAAGATGATGCTGGTAGTAGTTTCGTAATAAAAGAAATAATGATTTACAAAAAGAAAATTTTGATTTAAATGATAATTTTGAAAGAAGAAATTTTCTCTTATTGTGGATGAAGATTATGAGTTGAAAATTCCAGTTACAGATTATCGTACATTGCCTGATTCTTTGCCCGATCCCACATATAAAAATTAAAATTATAAGTCATCATCTTCAAATCTAAAGAAGGTCGATGTTTTAACACTAAAGACGATCTGCAGCTGGAACTAGGTAAAATGTGTGTAATTATTGTTTTGAGTTAAAAGTCGTGCGATCATAAAAAATAGATTTGAAGCATCATATCGAAACAAAGAATGTAGTGGCGTATTAGAGCATATGCGTTTAAAGTTCAAATATTTTTCAAGTTAGGTATTTTAACGATATTCATACTTGTTCGAGAACGCAGACTTATCCCAATATTCGTCAAGCTAACAAAAAGGTTGTTGGTCATACTATTAAAAATCAACTTAAAGACAGCGGACGAATATACAGTGGTAAAGAAATTATGAATGATTTTAGGTTAAATTATAAAATTGATTTATCTTATCAACAAGCTTGGAGGGGAAAAATTATGCTCTTCATCTTTTAAATGGGTCACCCGAGAAATCATTTGAAAATCTTCCTGTTTATTGTTATAATTTAAAGAAGGCGAACCCCGGAAGTGTGACCCACATTGCAACAGATGAAAGTGGACGTTTTGAAATGTTTTGTGGGCATTGGTTTTGCGGTAAGTATTTTTGTTATCTTATATAAATTTACAAATTGTTATATAATATTATTAACTATATTAATTTAATTGTTAACTATCATTAAATTTATAATTAATATATTCTATCTACCATAATTAATGTAATAATACTAGATTAATATGCTAACACTTAAAAATTTGTAACACAATTTCATCCATCTTATTTCACACATATATAAAGTTTCAACCATGTTTGTTAACATTGTTGTATGCAGCGGTGGAAAATGGAAGTTAATAACGAAGTCGAAGATTATTTTCCTATAAGAGCTCGGTGTAATCGACAGACTATCTCTTTACCGTCAATATTACATTTTTAAGAACTAAATAATCTTGTTTTATATTATTTGGTTTTAAAAAACGTATAACGATTACGTTATAAAATGTCTACGTACAATCATCAATTGAATATTGAATGATAATGATTTTTTATTTTTTATAAATCTTGTTATTAATGATCCAAATCATATTTTTACCTTATATGTAGTGAAGAAGATGATGCTGGTAGTAGTTTCGTAATAAAAGAATAATGATTTACAAAAGAAAATTTTGATTTAAATGATATTTTGAAAAGAAGAAATTTCTCTATTGTGGATGAAGATTATGATTGAAAATCCAGTTACAGATTATCGTACATTGCCTGATTCTTTGCCCGATCCCACAGATAATAAACTTAAAAAATTATAAGTCATCATCTTCAAATCTAAAAGAAGGTCGATGTTTAACACTAAAGAAATCTGCAGCTGGAACTAGGTAAAATGTGTGTTAATTATTGTTTTGAGTTAAAAGTCGTGCGATCATAAAAAAATAGATTTGGAAGCATCATATCGAAACAAAGAATGTAGTTGGCGTATTAGAGCTATGCGTTTAAAAGTTCAAATATTTTTCAAGTTAGGTATTTTAACGATATTCATACTTGTTCGAGAACGCAGATTATCCCAATATTCGTCAAGCTAACAAAAAAGGTTGTTGGTCATACTATTAAAATAAACTTAAAGACAGCGGACGAATATACAGTGGTAAAGAATTATGAATGATTTTAGGTTAAATTATAAAATTGATTATCTTATCAACAAGCTTGGAGGGGGAAAAATTATGCTCTTCATCTTTTAAATGGGTCACCGAGAAATCATTTGAAAATCTTCCTTTTATTGTAATTTAAAGAAGGCGAACCCCGAAGTGTGACCCACATTGCAACAGATGAAAGTGACGTTTTGAAATGTTTGTGTGGCATGGTTGTTTTGCGGTAAGTATTTTTGTTATCTTATAAATTTACAAATTGTATATAATATTATTAACTATATTATTTAATTGTTTTTATTTAGATTCACAGTTTTGTGGAAACATTACGACCTTTGATTGTCATAGACGGTGCATATTAAAAGGTAAATATTTGAGTACTATGTTTTTGCTGTATAATGGATGGCAACAAAATCAAATTCTACCAATAGCATATGGTGTTGGAAAAACAGAGAGCGAGATTCTTGGACCTGGTTTTTGAGTAGGTTTAACGAGTGTATCGGTGTTAATCCGCATTTACATTATATCTGATCGTGCTGCATCAATCGATGTAGCAATAAAACCGTATTTCCTGACACCTTTAATGGACTCTGCTGTCGTCATTGATGATGAACTTATGACTTTAAGTCTATGAAAGGGAAAATTTTGAGTCGCTATGGTGGCAGACTTGCAAAGCTTATAGGTTATCTGACTTTGAGGATGGATTGTTTAGATTAACATCTACTCTTCCTCGTGTTTAAAATACTTTGTTCAATATTGGTTTTGAAAATGGTCAAGAGCACATTGTTCGGGGAGGCGATATAATATAATGACGTCTAACAGCGCCGAGTCTATCAATGCTTTGTCTCGACATGCAAGAAAACTCCCTATCACCGATCTTATTGAATTTTTTCGTGAGTATTTACAAAAGTGGTATTTTAATCGTAGACAAATTGGAGGTAATTTATCGTTTTATATTTTGTATTTTCATAATGTATTGTAAATTATAATTTATAGTTGTTATTTTTTATTGACAACAAATTTACAGCACACGCTTACTAAATGGGCTGAAAATAAAATTAGGCGAAGAGTAAAAAAAGTGCTACGTGGACAGTAACAAGTATCAACAATCATTGTTTTGAGGTTGCTGACGGTGGTATAAAGGGTTTTGTTAATTTACACAGTCAAAGTTGTAGTTGTCGTCAATGGGAATTATCAGGTCTACCGTGTGGTCATGCAATTGCTGTTTCAAAATTTTTAAATATAACTGACTGTAGTAACATGGCTAATGTTTGGTTTTCGAAAGACGTTTATAAGGCAACTTATGAAGAGACCATAAATCCTTTATCAGATCGATTAGAATGGGAAGTCCCTTCAAATTTGGTGCCTCTTAAGCCACCATTAATGAACAAGATACAAGCAAGAAGGCCACGTGAGAACAAACGTATACCCTCTCGTGGTGAACAAGTTACACCTACATTTTGTAGTAGATGTAAGACAGAAGGACACCATCGTGATCAATGTAAAAGCGCAGCCCCTTCACAAGCAACAAGATCAACAAGACGCGGATGCAACAATCGTATTAATCCAAACGCTTACGTCGATCCTCAGAGTTTTTCTGGTCATGTACATGATGCAACTGGTGAAGTTTCACAAAAATGGGAGTTTGATTTAAACCATCCTTATAAAAAGTGTATCTTCTTTAGTGTTTAAAGTCCTCTTTATAACATATTAATGTATTTTCATGTTGTGTTTATATTTAATCAAATTTAGTTATGTGTTTAGTCAATTGTTGATAATTATCTCATACATAATAATTCATAGCAAATTTTTGAACTAAAAAATACAAGAATCTTCCATGAAAAATAAAACTACACATTCAAGAAATAAAATGGATTTATATTTATCAACTGAAAAAATACAAGAAATCTTTTGTGGAAAATACAAGAAATCTTCCGTTAAAAATAAAACCACAAATCTTCCGTGATAATTTTCTTCCTCAAATCCTTTCTACACATATCATGCACATATGAATCATAACCCGGATACCATAATTTTAGAGGGAATCGAAGAAGAAATTTTTTTCCCATATTTTTTATCAGTATTATGTAGATAAAAAAATCAATGGATGAAAGACAAAGTTCTTTATCCCGGAAATTTGAAAAAAATGATTTCATTTTGTTTGAAAAACAAAGTTTAAACATCTATTTATATTACTTTTACGGAAATAAAAAACAAAATTAAAATTCAATTTCTAAACGTAAATCGAAAAATATTACAAAAGATTACAATTTAAGCAAGATGATGGCGAGATATATCGTCACTTTACACATGTCCACCTCCCATTGGTTGTGCACACTGCTCTAGGCGATATTTAGGCAAGATGACGGCGAGACGATGGCGTGCTGATGTGACAGGGGTATCGCCTTCCAGCTTTTTCTGAAAAGCTGATGCACACGCACTGCCCTAGGCGAGATAGCCGAGAGATGATAAGATAGTTGTATCACCACAGCCACGTGTACACCTTTATGGGCGAGACCGTAGTTTAAATATGAGACATTTCTCAGAAAAAACAAGATATTTGTGAGACCATAGTTTCAATTGCCGATTTTTCAAGCGTGGAGCACGTATTGGAAGTTTAACAATGAATTTACAAGTAAGTTTTATTATATTTTACAAATAAATATTTTTTAATTTATCGATATTAATTTGTATAAAATGTCTACGCAGGAATATTTTAGGGGACATGTTACTATTAGAATGAATCTTAACGTTATTAAAAATATATCACTACACCTTAATAAGCATCCATTTCAGTTACAAATTTTTGAGTCGACGTGCTTTAAAAACTGGTTATTATGTGAATGTATTAATAACGATCCGACAGTGGTACACGTAATGTTACAGCATCAGATTCCTTGTGAAAACCCAGAAATGGGTATAAAGTTTTTAGTTAAATGTGCTGAGTTAACATTCGGACCAAAAGAATTTTGTTTAATTACTGGTTTTAAATTTGGAGAATGTAGACAAAAATTAAATGTATCAGACCACCTTACTTTGTCGACAGAGTATTCGGTGAATATCGTTATATTAAACCGACAATGGAATTTAAAAACCGTTTTGGAAACAAAAATTGAGTATTTAGATGACATGGACGCCGTTCGTGTTTGTTTATTATTACTGGTTGAACAAGGTTTTTGGAGATTAGAAGGCAAGAACCATTTAACCAACAATATTTTAGATTTGGTTAATGATTTGGAGGCCTGGAATGATTATCCATGGAGTACCGCTATTTGGCGACGCACATACCCAGATATTCATGAGGCGTTATTGAAGCATAAAAGAGTTCAACGTAAAGGTGATGCGAAATTAAATTACTCGTTGAAAGGTTTTTATATGGTCGTTTAAGGTAATTTTTTTTGAATTTTTACTATTAAATTTTAATTTATTTACATTTGATATTTATTAATTCCCAACTTTTTTTAGATGTGGTTATTTGAGATATTTCCAGAATTTCGTAATAATAAACCATTGCATGGATTTTTACCAAGAGGGATGGCATGGCCGCGTTCTGAAAGTATATCATGGGAGCGAATGTTAGCTATTATTAGTCATTCTGGATCGGTAGGTATTTTTTATTTAATCGCTTCTAAATACAAGTGTTCTAAGTGAATGGTTGTATCTTTTCAGAGTTCGTTTTATCCGATGAATATGATTGCAACTGAACTGGAATTACATGAGCCTTTTTGAGAAAGTTGTTTTTTTGGATAAAATTCGGTAAGTAGACCTTTAACTAAACATACTGATAAGAAGCCCTGCAGTCCGCTTGAGTCTCAATATGATTTCATCAAAAATTCGAATATGGTATCAAATGATATATTAAAATAGTTGTGTGACCGTATTATGGTAAGTTTTTAATTACATGTTTTTTTAATTATATGAGTAATTATGAAATGAAATAAAAGTTATGTTAATTTTAATAGGCTTTGTAAAATATATAATCCTTCAGAAATGGAGAATTTAGCGGATTTAATTTCGTTGTTGTAAGTAATTTAATTTTTATAATTACACGTCAGTTACGTGTAAGTAGCGATTAACAATTATATACTCTTTTGTAGCGTAATGTTTTAAAAGCCAAAAGTGAAGAAACATCAAATGCTTATGTTATATGGAAACTCCGTTTCAACAGTTTCCGGATGCTGATCAGTTAACACCATGTCTTAACCTCTGTACGGTTGAAAATGTGATAATATGTAAAAATATAACATTGATAGTTTTTCATTATTTTAAGAAAATATTAATATATGTTTAATAAATTCTAATTATTACAGACCCTTCCTTTGACACAAAGAAAAGAGAAACGTGCTATTAAACCAGGGCCAGCGTTTTGGTCACCGTATCAAATTTTGTCACCGACTCCCATTGTTGATAAATTCAACAAGGCTAAATCAACAAATGCTATAGAGTTATTCAACAGCGGTGATAAATTTAAGACATCTCTCAAGTTCGATTTTAAACTTTCAAAGAAATTTTTAGGAACGTTAATGGGTATGACCGGATTTCTTAATTGGCTAGAGGACGACGTAAGTAACTTATTTTTAATAAAAAAATAATTCATAGTTTATAAAGTTTTAAAAAAATAATTTTTATTTACGATTGCAGCATTTATTGGCTTGGCAAATGTATCTGTATAGAACACGTCCCGTGAATGCAAATTGGTCGATTTTGCCGCCATGGTTTGCATTTTGTCTACTTAAGGGTGATAATTGTAACGTGTATGCCGACGGATCAGAATCTCCATATCCGGTTATAAGTTCAGTTGATGAGGTAAAAATATTATAAATTTAATAATTATTATGTTCTTATAAATGTACAAGTAATATTTAAAAATATTTAAACATTGAAACTTTACATTCCGCTTAATGTTGATAATTTATGCTGGTTACTACAAAGGTGGATATTTGTAACTGGACTGTGTATGTATATAACAGGTATACAATTTACTTTATTTAATTATTTTATAAAATTTTAATTAATAACTTAGAGTTATAGTATTTATATTTATTTTTTTGACAGTTTTTCTACATTCAAGACCCAGGAAACTAAACAGCTTATTGAAAGTTTATGGAAACCAATCCGTAATTAGTTATTCAATAATAAATTTTATGATAATCATGAAGTTGTTGTTCCATTACAAATATACAAGATAATTTTTCCATCTAACGTGCCCATACAAGCAGACGGGGCGGGAGATTGCGGGGTGTGAGTGTGTCTGTTTGTAGAACGTTTAATTAAAGGTGAAGACGTTATATTACCATTCGATACCAGTCAAACTCCTCAAAATTCCATGACAAATTAGCAGAGTTGGTAGCATTAAATGTAATGAATAAAATGAAAAAAATGTAAAAAAGAAATAAATTATGTATGTTACTAAATCTATGTATTCTGTTTCAAATCTATGTTATTAAATTTTTATCTATTCTATGCCACTTGTGCAAATGGTTCACTTGCCACCAACGATTATAAATAAAATATAAGAGAATAATATTAATTTCAAAACTACTATAAATACTCTTCAACCAACCATTTTATTCATTCACTTTCAAACCTATCTACATGTATTGCAACATGTTAACGGCTATCAAAAATAATATAAAATAAAAACATCATACATAATATTATAATAAAATCATTACAACTAATACAATAAAATTCTAATAAGGGCAGGATAAGCTACGCCAAAATTTACCAACACTCAAAATTTATCAAAATGGCCATTTGAACAACTTACCTATCTACATGTATTGCAACATGTTAACGGCTATGAAAAATAATAATATGAAATAAAAACATCATACATAATATTATAATAAAATCATTACAACTAATACAATAAAATTCTAATGAGGACGGGGTAAGCTACTCCAGAAATAAAATTGATCAACCATGAACCGTCTATACAACTTACACATCTCCTTAAAATTTTCACCACAATCTACGGGTTTCCCCGTAACCAAATGTTCCATCAACATTGAAACGTAAACTTCATTACCTTTTAAGTTTTAGGGAGATGTAACATAATCTTTATTTACTTCAATCCCAAATGGTTTTTCTGGTTGTTTAGACTTTTTCCAAAAACGGAGGTTTACTAATAGAGCGCCAAAATACACACATATTTTCATCAACACCGGGTGAACCAACCGATTAAATTTATCACCACCTATTTCTTCACCACAAAAATCTCCAATTTTATTGTTCGTAGATTAACACGAACAAGTACCCATTCTTGACTCTGAATACAGAAAGAAAATATACATAATCAGTATCTAAAAAAGAGGGATACGGGTTGAAATTTTCATCTTCAAAAGAAACAACATGCTTGCTACACGAGTCGGTTAAAAAATCAAAAAATTATGGAGGCAGTATACTCCAACGCATATTCGACAACGGATTCTTGTAAAGCTCTCTATGTCTCCAATTCATCATTCTTAATACACAACCTTCAATGTGCTGAATAAAAATACTTATATTAATACAATTATAAAAATATAAGAATAAAATCAATTTAACAATAATGGATACAAAACGTGACCGCTACGGTTAAACAACCGTTATGTCGTAGACCGAGTAAAATACCCCAAAAGTTTCTGTCAAGTTTTGTTGGTGTAAAAATATAGCAGAATAACAAAAGGTGCATCCCCTTTATTATAAAAATCCATAACATCTGTTGACCATTTATCTGTTCATCATCTGGAATGACCCATTTACGTACTGAAGATGGTCTGCCTTGAACATCTTCTTGTGCATGATGACGGTTTTCGAGCGGGTTTTCTTCCGAGTTTTGAACGTTCGAAGGTGACGATTCGTGTTGATTCCTTGGATGCCTCCATTTACAGATGATTCAAGATGAAGGTTTCAGAGCGGGTTGAGAACAATCTTGATTTTTATCCATAGAGGTATATTTTTTAGAAAGTAAGAGTGTTTTTTAGATAGTGAATGAAGTTAGATAATGTTATGTGTATTTATACTAATATTTACAATTTACTTTTTATTTAATTCTTAAATAGTGAATGAAGTTGGGCTGGGCTTTATTTAATTTTTACGAATATATGTTCTTATGGAAACTTGGCTGGGCTTTAAAAATTTTTATATAATTTTTGTTTTTTGAATAAAATATGACCCGTAGTGGGCTTTTCTTAAGATGGGCTTTATGTAACTTGGGCTGGGCTAGTGGGATATCTTTGAGATAGGTTTTAAATTAAAATGTAATTGGGGCTGCATCATGGGAGTGTGAAAATGTTCGGGCTGGGCTGGTGGGTTTTTTTAGATGGGCTTTGTCCGTTTGAAATTAAAGCTGGACTGGTGGGTTTTTTTAAGATGGGAAAGATATCATGGTTCTGTATCGCCGTGGTATCGCCGGCCAAAAGCGATACCATTAACTTTCTGTATTGTCCCCGTCTCGCCTGCTTTAACACAACTCGGGCGATACGCATGGTTCTGTATCGCCACGTGGCGATATTATGGCTATTTTAAAAATGTATTTGGTCAATGGCTATAATGCAAAACCAGATTGGTCAAATGACGAATCTAGTAATTTTCTCTAACTCAAATTCTAGGTTTTTTATTCAATGTGGGGTTTTCTAATTAATGCTTTTGAGTTTTGTTTATGGGATTCAAAACAGATTTAGCGGGTGTTTGGGATTGCTTTTCAAAACTCCTTTTGACTTTTAAGAACGAGATAAGTCAAAAGGAGATAAAATTGTATTTGGATGAAGATGAAATTGTATTTGGATGAAGATGAAATTGTATTTGGATGAAGATGAAATTGTATTTGGATGAAGATGAAATTGTGAGGAGAAGAAGGAGATTTTAAGAAGTTAAAAATTTTAACTTTTTAAAACTTCTTTTGAAAAGTCAATAGGGAGTTCTTACCGGAATCCCAAACACCCCCTTAGGCTTACAACACATTGATTAACACCACAATCTCACACACTAGAGGTCTTGAGTTCGACCTCAGTCACCCTTAATTTTTTTAAAAACGATGTGTTTTAAATAAATTCAATTCTAGAAAATTGTTATTAGTAAGTTATTATACTATTAAATTCATATAAATTTTTTTGGATAATCAAATCCATTTCAAAAATTTTATTTTAATATTCTGAAAATTCTAAAATCTAAATTTCACATTTTTATCATTATTAAAGATTATAAATGTTATAAAATATAATAAAATTCATTTATATGTTTTAAATTATAGAAAAATATTTTAAAACAAATATAAAGTATTTTAAATTATTTTAAACTAACATTTTTACAAAAAAAATTAATTAATAATTAATCATTGAATTAATTATTTTGATCAAATTATTAAATGATTAATTATTAAAAGTAATTATTTTATTTTCACACTTTAATATTCAAACCCGATTTAAACAAATTAATTATTTAATTATATTTATTAATTCTAATTATTCAATAATTTTTGAATTTAAAAACTTAGTCAATTCATTCTATTTTATTTAAACAAGTTTTATAAAGTAAGTATATTATTTTATTTAAATTATCTATAAAACCCAGATCCCAAATATAATACCTTAGATTTCTAATTCAAAGTTTAGACACATTACTTTAACACTAGACACCCTTTCTTAGTTTGAAACTGTGAGAAAACGATTGGTGTCTAATCTAGTATATTATTATTCAAATCATATTCTAATATAAATGTGAGTATTCATAACCCATATTCAGGTTTACTATTTGTGGAAATCATATGATATTTATCCAATCATTGTTATATATTGATATTCAATTCTATACATGTTATGTTATTAATTGCATATATGTGTTCATAATTAGATAAACCAGATGGCAACACAATTATTAGTTCATACAACTACGATAGCAATGATAGATGGTTTGACAAACCCACCCCATATGATTATTCGAGTTGTGATTGAAACCAGATTCTAGTACATTCATAACAATTCGTCTGCGGACCGAATCAATTCAATCATTAGTTTTGATTGTGTTTGTTTGTCTTTTATGTTACACAATTATACTTATAAGTCTTGACATTATCATATAAATTGAATTAGTTTAGTCATTTTAATCAATCTGTATATGTATGTAAACACAAGTTGTTTCTCACCGGCTAATTATTTAGCTGATTTGTTAGTTTATCATATGATTTCAAGAAATGCAGTTTAGAGGACTTTTTCATGCTCACCCTAAGACTTGGACTTAGAATAAATAAAGACAATTAGAAAGTTTGTTTTGAGTTATTACTTGATAGTAATAGTTGTTTTAATTAGTTTTATCAATGAATAATAAAATTAATAATATTTCAACTTATTTACTAGCATGTGTTATAAACAATCGATTCACATTCGTCCGCCCCAATGATTCCGCCATCGGGTGAGGTGTAACAGGAACCTTGCCTGGTACACGACCGCTTGGGCTGAGTTTTACAACACTGGAAACACATATGAATTTGATAACCAAAATAAATTGTATTAATAACACTCATCATTGGTTATTAAATAGTAGACTATCATTCAATACAGTTAGTGATCTTGTCTCGTTAAAAACCTGCAAGGAAGGACTATCAAGATAAAGCCATTGCTAAGCGTAAAAGAGTGCAACACATATATTTATCCCTTTGATGATTATTAGTTAAGTTCTTTTAGTCATCTCATTTCAATCACATAAACCAATTTCTTAAATGTTAATGTTGTTAGTGATTTGATGAATAAGTTTGCCAAATTTTTGCTGGAATGATTTGGTTAGTCGAAAATTTCACCATGTTTTTGTAAATCATGTGTGAGAAAGAGTTATGGCAAAATGTTAT
The DNA here is from genome assembly GCA_024085815.1 of Flaveria linearis. Classification (NCBI taxonomy): domain Eukaryota; kingdom Viridiplantae; phylum Streptophyta; class Magnoliopsida; order Asterales; family Asteraceae; genus Flaveria; species Flaveria linearis. Next base: position 46,919 of record JABSNV010000422.1, read on the forward strand.
AGGTGTTATCTTCTTTGATATATCCTTCCTTGAGTTGTGTAATGCATATTAAGTTGTCTTCAAATAAGACTTTGGTCCTTCGTCTCTAGAATAAATACAAGATAATCAATGAATGTGTTGTATTACGATCCGTAACCAAACACATTCTCTACTAGCTTCATGGATTGTCAATATTTCTACATATTTAGAAGATTTTTTGGTGACTGCTTGTGATTATATTACAGCGCCTCCACATGTGAATATATATGTTGTCTGAGATCTACCGATACGAGGAGCAGACATACATCATGCATGTACAAAAACAACCAAAGTTGTTTTCGGTTGGTTTGTAAAATACAAACCGGTATATTTAGTATCTCGAATGTTATCCCAAAGTTAGCCCATCAATTTTTAGGTTTCATACTAGCCATCTGTGAAATACTTGTTAAATCCTCAAAAGGACCACTCTTCATTAAAAACATTACATATTCATCAAGAACTTTCTTATGCTCATGTTCATTAGGAAACAACCTTTTAAAACATTTAATTCTTTCTTGTGATATTTCACCATCTCTATGTGGAGAAAGTCTTTAAAATCCTCTAGTAACCATTCATCACTATAATATCTACAACATTCAAAAGTGAAAACATAAGTAAGTAATAGAAATCAAGCATATAGTTTAAAATCATATACCTTGGATTTAAAGAGTGAGCTAAACAATGTAGGGGAGTGTTATTCTTCACCTATCAAGCCACTAATATATCATGCGCAACATCATAAAAGATACTTAAATCAGATGCCAAACGTTTTTCTTTCTTGTAGATCTCAATCTTCACTTTCTCAATCATCAAATCCCAAATCTCATAGACCAAGTGTAAACATGGCTTGTCGATGTCACAAACTCTATCATCTCATATATAGGTCCAGTGAAACTAAGAATATATAATATATGATACTTTTTCCCATTATTCGTCATCCAAATATTTTTCTTTAACAAAGCTTTCTTTCAAAGTGTCATCTTTTCTATAAGAAGACCATTATTCACTTATGACCATAACTCAAAGACCCCTTTTGATTAGTTTCAATCTCTTAAGCATCACACTAATGGAGGCAAAGCGAGTATCCGCAACCGAAGCAGTCTAAGAGGAGTGGACTTGTTGAAAATCGAGAGTCTCATGTTATGATTCATGATAAAATATTTTATTGCAAGCGCATCTTCATGAACTTCTTTTATCCATTTGCACTCTTCATATGTTGTTTCATTTGTTTCCATATTCCTTGGTGAACAAATATTCTTCAAAGAAAGATTAAGTGTATGAACAACACATGATGACCAATAGATGTGACAAAACTAACTCTCTATAATCTCTCCAGCCACCTAACAATTTTATGCATTATCAGTAATGATTTGCATAAATTTTTGATGACCAATTTCACTAATGACTTCTTTCATCAAATCAGCAATACAAATCAATCTTTTACTTCCTAAAACAATTAACTGCCTTCAGAAACAAAGGACCATTACCTAAAGTAGCCATGAAATTGATCAGAGGCTTTCTTGTAGGATCACTCCAACCACCACTCTCAATGGTCACACCTTTTTCTTTTCATATAGACCTAAGTGATTATAATAGCCTATGAACATTATCTTTTTCTTTTTCTAGTAAGGTTGTTCTTAGCTTATTGTAAACAGGAGGGACATAACCATCAAATTCGTTGTTAGAAGCAAACTGAAAAGCCCTTACATAGTGAGGATTTCTTGCAAGATTAAAAGATAAACCTCCAGTATAAAACATCTTAGCTATTTGTTGATCCAGTTGGTCTTTAATTTCAACATCAAAAGGTTTTTCAATAGGGTTTGAAATACCCTTTCTTTTCTTAAATTCAACACCAGATTCACATGGCAACTTTACTTCTTTGGCTTTTGACTCGGATTTTTTCTCTGCATGCGCATCTTTGTTTCATCTAAAGTTTGTCACATGCTGTTGCTTTCTTGCAAATACTAATCCCAATACATATATAGAATATAAATTATAATTTATAAATATACAATACGAATTAATGAATTATAGAATATGATAGTATCATACAATCAACATAGAATACGAATCAATGATGTCACACCCTCAAAATCCACGTGCGGAGTTTTACCGCGAGGCGTGTGAACAAACCAGGATCACAGTCAATAGTTACTCGGAACGACTCTATATGCTACGTTTAACATAAACCAAACAAGAGTTCAAACTTTAACAATCATGCGGAAGCGTATAGTAATAAAACAAACCCAAAATATAAAAATGTATAAAATGGCAAAACATGCGCCAAGCAACTGTTTAAAACCCAAAATGTAAAGATAAACAAATGTATCATCGTTTAAGTGTTAGGATGCATGCTTGACTCGTGCAGTGCTCCTACTGGCAATCCGGATTAACGACCTGAGAATAGCATACTAAAAGTCAACACATTGGTCGGTGAGTTCAAGAGTTTGCGTATAAACATAACAGTTTAACAATAGTGATATATATAAGCATGTGCATTGTAATAGATAGCTAGTCTATTAACAAAAAGATATTAATTGTGAATCCAAGGATCTCAATTCAGGAATTACTGTATTAAAATAAATCAAATCAATGATCGCGGAATTATCATTAATTGGCGTTTAATTGTTTTAATGATTATTGATGAACACAAACACAAAAACACAATAAATATGAACTCAATAATTATTCAAAGTATCTCATTAATTATCAGTAATGATTACAAAAGAATAATTAAGAATGACTATGAACAATGATTTCTGTGAATCGAATAATGTTGTTGTTGATGGGACGACGGTTAGGGTTGCACGATGATGTAACTCTTGACAGCCGTAATATTGCTTGATTGTGTTCGCCGAGATGTGAAACCTAGGACTCATATTTATACACGGTTTGAGTCGGTTAAGGAAACACCGGATCTCTTGGGATTTGTTATTGGTTGGTTGACTTGTTTGACTTGTTGATATTTGAAATCATACAAGTATTCTGTTCTTCCGCAGGAGCCTTGTCTTCCGCAGGAGTTTTGCTCTTCCGTAGATGACTTGGTCTTCCGTAGAAGTGTTGTTCTTCCGTAGGAACTCTTTCTTCCGTAGAAGTCTTCACCATGAAATCCTTGATCATCCGCAGGAACATTCACGAGTGATGCTTGTAAGAAACATATCTACGGATTAACAATAATGTTCATCCGTAGATGTTTCTTACACTTGGTCAATTTCAGGAATCCTACCAAGTATATTGATTTTGCCTGTTAACAATCACAAAACAACACCCATGTATATAGGTTACCCTATAGATTTAAATGCACATATATATAGATATATTGACAGTTATAATTATTAATTACAGGACTTGATTAAAGTTCTAAGCCTATACAAAATGATCTAGACCTATACTTAGATCCAACAATACTCCCCCTTAGGCTTAGATCCTTGTAATCAGTCCTTTAAAACTGTAAGCTCTTTGACTCTTGATATGATTTTGTTGTAAAAGTAAGATACAACAGCCTTTTGATCATCATATTTGTACTTGATCTCCATTTTGCTGATCTTCTTCAGAGTCTCGAAGCTAAGTCCCAGAACATCCTCCTCTGTAGTGAGTGTCTCTAAGAATTTGTCATTTTTCACTACTTCAAGCTCATCTTGTTCAGAGAGTCGGAGTTCTGTGACTTCATCATAATTTGTTCCCTTCAGCAAGCCAGCATTGTGTCTTCTTCGTTTGTAGGCCTTTGCATGAAGTTTGTCAACAACTTGTATCACGTGAACATGCAGGAACAAGTCATTTTGAGTTTTTCCATCAATCAGCTTGGGGATGAATTTGTCATGCAAATATGAGGTGTAGCTGGGATGAAGTAGCTTGATTTCCACAGGATCAAAAATCCTGATCCGTTCAGCCCTCTTGTTTTCTGCATTCCTCAGCAGCACAAGTTCTTTTGTTCTCTCTACATATCCCCATTCAGTAATAGGGAGTGTGTATTGAATCCCTTCAATGTGCTTGATTGCTGCTGAGTTCCTGTTGTTATAGCTAACCCTCTTTAAGAATTCATCATCTACGGATTCAGAGGCATTGGACTTATATCTTTTCACTCCTATTATTCTTTTTCTGTGCTCATTATCTTCTCTTTTGGCTTCAGCCAACACATCATCTTTGAATTTCATTTTCAGTTTACCTACTATGCTTGAGAAGTCCCTGCCCCTTGGATGTATTGGATAATTTGTAATGGTAAGGCTTTGCGGGTCCTTGAGATCACTCTCAGGTAAGCATAGAACTGAAAACACATCATGGAAGTATTCAACTCTTCCAGATGTTCTTTTGATCACTGCACAATCCCATTCTTGATCATATTTCCATGCCATGATCTTATTTTCTTCAGCAGAGTTGGGAGTTGTGAGGTGATCAATCAACTGAATCAGAGTGGACTTCTGATCAGTGATTTCTCTAACAGTAGTACCAAGGGGCCATACCTTACCTGGGATGACTTCCCTTGGTTCTCTGATGAGTTTATCTTTTGCTTTGTGCTGATCCTTTGGTTCAACAGTTATTGGATCAGCAGCAACTTTGCTTTGTTGGTCATGAGTTGGATGTAGAGCTGTGGTTCTGAATTTTACACCAGTTTCTATCTCCACTGCCATCACATGCTCCATCATCCTCCGCAGTTCTCCAGTAGATCTACCTTTGAGCTCATGCGGTTTGTAATTGTGGCCCTGTAACCAGCATGTCATATTGTAATTGGTCAATTTAGCTGTGTCACAATGGCCCAGATCTTTCTTAATTTTCTCCACTGATTGAAAGACTGTGAAAGCTTCATAATCACAGTTTGGGATTATGAAACTTGCCAGCTCAAACTCTTTCAGCAGATTCTTCATCTCAGTTGAACTCATCCTCTCAACCATGTCATAAGGAAAACCATGGTTAATGAGGGTCATGAACATGCTTGAATCAGGCCTCTCTTCCATAATATCTGCTGTGGTTAGAAGGTCATCGGCCTTTGCTTCCTTTTGTTCAGTGGGGGACTCCATCTTGGTTAGCTCCTCCCATTCTTTGTCACTTTCATCAGCATCTCCGGATGATACCTTCACAGCAGATAGATATCTACTGAAGGTGTCTGTTCAGGGGATGAAAGCTTTTGCCTTTTTGGAGAGGCTTCTTCTTCAGATTTCCTTTTGAAGGAGCCCAAGTATTTTCTTTTCCATGCATATAGAATCAGTTTCTTTGGAGCTTCAGCGGATGGTTTAGACAGTTCAACACTTGGGGCCTCCCTTGTTTCCAGAGCATAAATCTTCTTTTTCAATTGCTCTATCTTTTCATCTTTCTCTTTGATCAGCTGAGCTTTATCACTTTGCTCATTTTTCAAGGATGCCTGCAACTCTTGTTCATTTTGCAAAAGTGCATCAATTACCTCATTGTTGCCTTTGGCATCCTCTCTCAGCCTTTTCAATCATGCATCTTTCATCATCAGCTCTTCATCCTTTTCCTGAATGATTCCTTTCAGCTCTTGTATTCTTTGCTTCCGCTTATTTGATTTGAGTACTAGCTTGTTGTACTCAGCAACCAAAAAGCTTTTACTCACTGGGATGTCACTATCACTTAAATCATCTTCGTGATAGGCAATCACATCCTCTTGTTCTGCTACCCTTTGCTCATCAGTAGGATGATCATTAAGAGCTGGAGATATGGGTTTAGTATGGTCCTTGGTCTTCAGTGTTTGTGGGTGAAATGGGAACAGTGCTAGCTTGAGACAGTAACTCAGTCTCTCCTGAGTGCACAGAATTTAAAGACTCAGTTATCTCAACTAGTTCAGTGCTAGCACTTTCCTGTGATGCTTGTTTTGGTGTGTCTGGTGGTGGTTGAACAGGGGATTGGATTTGGAGTGGAGAGAGAGGTTGAGTGTGATGTGAGGATGAATGAGAAGGTGATGGTGACTGGTATTGAACTGGTGAGATTGGCTGAGTGTTGGTGGTAGAAGATGAAGATATTAGCTGTGGAGATTCATGGTGATGAATAGGTGAGATTGGTTGGGTGTTGATGCTGGCTGGTGATTGATGTTGGAGTGGTGGTGTTTGGCTTGGTAAGTGATGTTGGAGTGGTGGTGTTTGGATTGGAGAGTGAGAAGCTTGTACAGATTCAGCAGATGACTCTGCTTCTTCACCTACCCAGATCAATTCTTGTGGTATATCTGCATGAGCATCCACCACATGTGCAAACATGGGCATGTCTTCACCCTGGTACTTCCCACTAATTTTGTTCAGCACAGATTTACCCAAGTGTGCTTGCATAAACACTTCTCCTACTCTTGCTAGCCTTGGAAGTTCAGAGTTGATCACCAGTTGTAAGAATCTTAGGAACATGTACATTTTGTCATTCCACTGAAGTTTGACTTGATCACTTAGACAGTTGAAAATGTACTTGGAGTAGTTGTAAGTTCTACCCTCGAAGATCCCAATGATTCCTGAAGATATGTGTCGAGAAAATCTATCAAGCCCTGACTTGCTGTTGGATATGCACTTCAGGTAGGTATGGTATAGGAATCGATATGGTTTGCACAGCCTACCCTTCTTTATTTCCTCTTTATCGAAGTCGCCATCATATCCCATCAGGTTAAACACCTTCTCAATGTATTCATTTTCAAATACATCAGGGTGCCCAATCTCTCGATCACCTAATTCCAGACATCGTCTAATTGTGCTTTCATTGATCCGAATACGTTCAGTCAGGATCTCAGCAGCAATCACTTCATCATCTCCTTCTTGTTCAACTCGTGCAAAGTTCCAAAAATTGATTATGTGTGCCTGATGAATCACAGGCTCTGCCGTTAAGGCATAGAAGAGCCTGGACCGTCGAAGATATCTTATGATATCTCGACATCCTTCAGCAGCAGGATCATCGGCATTTAAGAATGCGCACACATTATGTTCTTTTGCGAATATGTTTGCCATCTGTAATCAACAACGAAAATAGATTAAGCATAAATCTCACATGAAGTCGAATCGTTTTAATGACAAACACAGATTAACCAGTTCCGTACTGAGAATTAGAACATGATTTACCTTCGCAATACTGATAATCGATTACTGGATAATGTAGTTTATGCTTTTTCGGAACGGATTTTTTGAAAGTTTGAATGAGGGGGAAAGTGGGCGTTTTTCTAGGTTAGAAACTGAAAAAGTGTTCTGAAAAATTGATTAATGAATTCTGAGTCAGAAACCTTATTTATAACCGAACATATTAATTTCTTTTATTAATTATGTTGGGCCCACTTCCCATTTATCCGTCCGTATACCAAGTTTATTTCGAATGCATTACTTCTTCCGCAGAACATCTGCAGAACCTTAACATCTGCGGATGCCTTAACATCTGCGGAGGCCTTAGCTCAAACAATGCATCTGTTTTTCTGCTGAAACAGAAATTTCACTAATACTTCTACGGATGAGAAGTATTACTGAAACTTCTGCGGATGCAGTATTTTCACTGTTACTTCTACGGATGAGAAGTATTACTGAAATTTCTGCGGAACTTAAAGTTCTGTTAAAAACTTTAAATGTGTGATATCTACTGAGCAGAATCAAGTATTGATGTTGGACATTGTTGACTGTATATGCATGGCAATTAAGTACAAGAAAGCAAGTGTTCTGTATCCTGCATTCAAGTTAGTGATCAAGTTCCAATTCCTTCAAAGTAAATTAGCATTCATCAGTATTGTGATTCTTCATATCACACCATTTGCAATATTTATCTTCTGAATTTTCTTCAGATTCAGCCTTCTTTTTCTTGTTCTTTGTCTCCTTTCCTGATGGATCACTTGATTTCTTCTTGCTTTTGGTAGGAGCCTCATCATCTGTTTCTTGTTTGCCTTTGGCTGCTTTTTGTTGCTTGATATTCAACGTTTTTTGTGCATGATTGTTAGCAGTCCTTTTGACCTCATCCGTAGATTCGGTTTCTCTCTTCCGTGGCTTTTCTGCGGATTCACAAGTTTTAGCCTTCTATAGATGTACGAACTTGGCTATTGTTGCTTTCCGCAGATGTTCTACAGATTCTTCAGACTTCTCTTTTCGCAGATCTTCAACACTTGAATTTTTCTTCTTCTTGGTTGAAGTTTGTTGTTTCTTACCTTTATCTGAAGGAGATAAAGGTACCTCAGTACTTGATCCGCAGTTATCAACCTGGTGAAGGTTCAGTTCTTGAAGTCCTTCATTCAGTTCAGCAATTCTTTTGCAGATAGTCTTCAGCATATTTCGTTGCTTTGGAGGATACTGCAGCTTTGATTCTTCAAGAACTCGGGGAAGACCAGTTTCAACTTGAACATTCTTACCAATGTTCAGTTGATCAGTATCATGTTCATCAGAATCATCCAAGTCATCATATTTATCAAAATCTGAGTCATTATGTTTAAGTGATTCTGATTCAGTAGATTCAGTTTCACTCATCTCAGCTTTATTGTTGATGTTTGTTTTTATATCAATTTGGGTGCTTGGCACAAAATGATTTGACAAAGTATTTGTCATTGTTTCAGGCAAAGTTGTACAGTTATCATTAATAGGTGGTGCAATAGCATTATAACCCAACCCATACATGTTCTTTGATTCAATATGAGAGTTTAATAACTTCTCATATTGCTGAGATGAAGTTGAAACTTCTAAAGTTTCACTTCAGTAGATGCATGATCAGCCATAGATTTTATTAAGGAAGTGGTCAGATGCTCAACTTGGGCTTTGAGGCTGTAATTTTCAGAAACATATTTTTCTAAATCCTTTTGCAAAGAACTAATTTTGATTTGATATAGTTTATGTTCTCTTAAATGGGATTCATTCAAAATCATTGTTTCTTTTACTTTGTCAGCCAATTGTTGAGCATGGACTCTGTAACGTTCAACTTCCTCAACACATGTTGATGAACATAACCTGTCTTTTACCTCTCTGGCCATAGGAGGAACTTTGTTTTCCATGTGTGCCATTAATGCTTGATTCTCTTCCAAGACTTCCTTTTCATACATGCTCCAGTCATATGTTCTATCTTGAAGTATGATCAGTCCTGACTCCTTAGAATTGCTTGGTCCTACTGATACATTTGTGGCTGGTGGGGATGTATTTGTCAGCTGAGGTTGTCTGTGCAGAGATCTTTGAGAGGTTGATTGCTAATTCTGATATTGCTGTTGCTGCTGTTGCTGCTGCTGCTGCTGCTGCTGATGCTGCTGAGATGATTGTTGGTTGCATTCTCTAGAGAAGCGTCCATAGCGATTGCATTTGAAACATCTGACTTTTGACTTGTCAACACCAATCTTTGATGTTTTACTAGTTGCATCCAGATTCTTATTTCTCCTCAGATATTGCTTAGCTCTGTAAGCAATCATAGCCATCTGCCATTGTAGATCCATCTCTTCTACTACATCAGGGGGCAGTTCCTTCAAATCTTGCTGGCAAATGTTTGCTAATGTTAGTGAGCTTCCAAGATAAGCTTGAAAGCTAGAACTAAAAGCCGCAAAGGCTGCTTTTTGTTCTTCAGAATCCAATATCACAGTAATTGGTTCTGATTGATTGTTTTGTTAAGAAGATTTAGCAGTTGCTTTAGTATCTCTTTTCTCAGCAGATCTTCCTTTTTCTTTTTGGTTCTTACTTTGAGATGATTTCTTAGTTGGTTTGGAGGCATAGAAACTAACTTCCTCTTCATCATCACTCAAAGTACAAGAGTTATCACGTTCATTATTTGAGATAAATGCACTTCCAGCATTGTTGGTTTCTTTGAATTGATAAGGTGAGACATGAGTTCTCACACTCTTGTTTCTTGACTGTTCATCCATTTCAAGTGCTTCTATTTTAGCAACCAGAGTATCCAGACCAGTTGTCTTAAGATCTATGGTGTTCTTGAACATGGATACAGTTTGCTTCCAACTTTCAGGCAAAGTGTGGAGCATTTTCTTGTTGAGTTCCTCAGTAGTATACTTCAACTCCAAGATGTTCATTTCAGTAACAAGTTGCATAAATCTATGGAGTTGTTGAGGAATTGATTCACCCTCAATATGATGAAAGGTTTCATATTGTGATCTGAGGGTGTCTTTCCTTATGCTTCGGATCTCATCACTCCCTTCACAGAGAGTGTGGAGTATCTTCCACAAGGAATTTGCTGTTTTGTAGTTCTCGCACCTGATTAATATCTCTTCAAGCAAAGCCATACTAAGTAAACTGTATGCTTTAATATCGACTTTAACCTTCTTGACATCATCAGGTGACAAGTCCGTTGTGCTGATAGGCTGATTCTTGTAATTATAATCCGGCCCAAGAGTGGGTGTAATATAAGGACCCTCAGTGATGGACTCCCACAAGTCAGAATCTGTGTAGTTCACATGATTTCTGAACTTGATCTTCCAGGATTTGAAATCAGTTTTGGCTTTCAACTTCGGCGGTTGATATGATCCTCCACCAAAAGTACTCATGTTTAATGCAAAGTTATGAATGAAACCTTGAATGTTAAATTGGACAAACCTATCAAAGACTCAGATCTAGTATTCAATTGATTTGAATATAGATCTAAATCAAACAAGCAATGAGAGAATGCTTGCTGAACGATAAGTCGCTGAAATAATTGTTTAAAAATTAATTAATCAATTTTAATACTGATAGATCAATTGATCTAAATCAATGAGCACTTGGTTCTGATACCACCTGTGAATCCAAGGATCTCAATTCAGGAATTATCAGTATTAAAATAAATCAAATCAATGATCGGGATTATCATTAATTGACGTTTTATTGTTTTAATGATTATTGATGAACACAAACACAAAAACACAATAAATATGAACTCAATAATTATTCAAAGTATTTCATTAATTATCAGTAATGATTACAAAAGAATAATTAAGAATGACTATGAACAATGATTTCTGTGAATCGAATAATGTTGTTATTGATGTGACGGCGGTTAGGGTTGCACGATGATGTAACTCTTGACAGCCATAATATTGCTTGATTGTGTTCGCCGAGATGTGAAACCTAGGACTCATATTTATACACGGTTTGAGTCGGTTAAGGAAACACCGGATCTCTTAGGATTTGTTATTGATTGGTTGACTTGTTTGACTTGTTGATATTTGAAATCATACATGTATTCTGTTCTTCCGCAGGAGCCTTGTCTTCCGCAGGAGTTTTGCTCTTCCGTAGATGACTTGGTCTTCCGTAGAAGTGTTGTTCTTCCGTAGGAACTCTTTCTTCCGTAGAAGTCTTCACCATGAAATCCTTGATCATCCGCAGGAACATTCACGGGTGATGGTCTTGTAAGAAACATATCTACGGATTAACAATAATGTTCATTCGTAGATGTTTCTTACACTTGGTCAATTTCAGGAATCCTACCAAGTATATTGATTTTGCCTGTCAACAATCACAAAGCAACACACATGTATATGGGTTACCCTATAGATTCAAATGCATATATATATAGTTATATTGACAGTTACAATTATTAATTACAAGACTTGATTAAAGTTCTAAGCCTATACAAAATGATCTAGACCTATACTTAGATCCAACATTAATACATAGTGATTTCGCAATTGAAGCTGACTGTGTTATGTTTGCCTCCTGTCACGACTTTACCATATCGTGACAAATGTGCATAGGACAAATTGCACCCGGTTGACCTCGAGTCACACAGGTGGGGCTCGTCAGACCCAGTAGTACTACCCAAGTTTCCCCGCTATTCAATATTAACAATTCGAAAGTGTGAGGACTTTATCATGGTAAACAGCACTATATTAATATCATACACATCTTAAATATATAAAGCGTTTGTAAAGTTACCAGTATGCTATCTCCCCCAAAAGAGGTTAAGTAAAATAGTGGGGCATGAACTCACCTGATACGCGTATTGAGTACTAGAGTTTACTTGAAAGACAAAGTGGGCAGTCAACCCTCAAAAGTTACCTAGATCATGTAAGTACATGAGTTTGTGTAAACAGTGAATATGAGAAACCCTAAGTGCACTACAACCAAGACTTAAGGTTTTGAAAGAATAGACATGTTTGACCCAGTTGACCCGTTTGACCCGTTGGTGACATTATGTGTTGTAAACCATTTATACTGCTCATCATACAAGTCATGTAAGTTCTTAACATCTAGCATACTCAGTGTGTTCATAACACAACCAGTGTATCATATAACAGGTCAGATCATGCATAACCTACTTATATGACCTATAACTATGATTTAGCATATACGGGTCAAAACAGATAATTTACCAAAAAGTCATCCATACTATCCACAACACATTCAATATGCCCAATACATACAACATACATCAATATGATCAATTTCCAGTCCCAAACATGATGTCCTAGTTACTAGTCAACATACAAACCCATACATGATCATCAAAGTGCATAAATCACCCAATAACCAAGTAACATTCCATACAATCTAATTAACAGGTTCTACCACATTAGACATCCACAGCAAGCATTCTAGCATGATCCTAAAGCCATGAGTAAGTCCAATTCCAAATATCCAAGGTTCATGCACAATAAAGTTTCCCTTTTGGAAAGTTCATCCCAAAATCTAGTAAACACCCAATGTACACTAATTCATCAATAATATACTATTTCAAGCTCATAATAACAACTAACTATGATCAACAACATCAAACTAGCATGATTCATTCATCCATATCTAAAAAGTTTCTACTTTTGGCAAGACATGAACAACAACATCCAACCTAAGATTTCTAGCATTCATAGCAACAATCTAGCATTCATATCATCATCCAATGTTCATACAACATCATTAACACCCTAATATCATCAATTCATCCTTGAATTATCAAGTTCATGCACAAAAGTTACTATTAATAGTAAGGTATGAACAAGGTCCTCAATTCACCAATTTCTTGCATAATTCATGTTTTTTAACATTCGTACTAACTAATTAACATCCCAACAACATCAAACAACAATCAATTCCACAAAAGCCCCAAAATTATCGAATTAGGGTTCCTATTCCTCAAGGTTCATAATCAATCAATCAAAGTGTAGTTTTCTTGCATAATCAACTTTAAACAACATACATTCAACCTAACTAACATGTTAACAACATCAAAACATCAAGATTTCAGCCCCATGAATACTAATTTCGCAGCAGGGTTTCGGCCCTAATGAAAAATCCACAAAACATCAAAAGCTAACCTTTTAAACGTGTAATAGCTTGCAATTGAAGGTTCTAATGTGTTGTAAGGCTTGCAATCGATCAAAATCAGCTTCTAATCACTTGTTCTTGGTCGAAATTCGCAGAAAGAGAGGGAGAGAGGCTGCAGGTCGGTCATGGGTGCTTGGGTGGGGGTTTGGGGTGTTTTGTTTTATTTAATTAACCACATGTACACTTTTAGCCCTTGCATTATGTACTTTATAAAATTTTATCTTTTAAACTCCTTGTGAAGTGTTTTAAACATAATAATATGAACATTTAAACTAATGATAACACTTATCTATTTTATTTTATAAAAACACAAGACATACGAATTAACACACGCGTTTCCGCGTTACGCAATAAAATTCCCGAATAGTCTTTAAAAACACATAAGCATAACACAATAATCATTTAATCCACTAGATTATTATTAATTTAACTTTATTAATTATTTTTAGGTCACCAACATCAAACGACAACTAGTGTGTGCTTACGGACACGTGTATGCAAAACTTAACGGAACTAACGGAGTTTTGTAACGGAAGATTTCCGGATGTCACAAATGATTGAATGATCATTACCTTTTATACCAAGCAAATGTGCTCTAATCCTAGAATATGATCCTTGTTTGACTTCACTGCAAAAGTCGCAGTTAAATTTCCAAGTTCCTTCGTTACATTGCTTTTCGATTTTAGTCACATACTCCCACAAAATGATGGTTTCTTCTATTGATGCGTTGATGATCCTTGTGTTTCTTGAGAACCCATAATCGTTTGAGCCTTATTGTTCAGCTTATGATACCCAGACAACAAGAATAAACAATCAAGTCCATCATGATTCAAGAATAGTATCATAATACTTTAAACTTCCTGTTAACTAATGCGAATATTTAACTATAATATATATAATCTATCACTGTTGTTGTGTTGCATCCAAATATTTATTAACATTTAGTCAAAATCCAATGGCAATTTAGTCAAAATTCAAAAACTCACAGATAACGTTGATGGAAACGGGATGTTCACTGTTCACCTCCAAAGCAAAAGTCGATGGACGATAATGTTCACTATTCACCTCCAAGCAAAAGTCGATGATGTTCACTGTACACCTCTAACACAAAAGTGAATGATTGAATTGATGATTATGCAGTTATCTCGCACAGATCGTTCGAAATTCGAAGAAGATGATTAGGCGGTGACGGATTGGCGGTTTAAGGGAATTTTAAAGGTTTTATACGAAAACCCTAAAATTAAGTGAAAACTCCATGGAAATTTGCTAGAAACGTTCCCTTAAATAACACCCGATACCGGTATGCATTTCCGATTCCTGAAAGTACCCGAAACGGGTACCCCTGTTTGGGCTGCTTCGGTGCTTCCGAGTTTAAAACACAAGAGCCAAGATTAAACTTTACAGTTAAGTTAAACACATCAAACTCAAATTATCACAAACAATGCTCAAACTTTAAATATATTTTTTTAGAAACAAGAGCCAAGATTACACTTTACTTTATTAAGTTAAACGGATCCAACTCAAACTAAGAAAAACTCAGATTCTTGACCACATCGCTAAAAGTTCAAAACCTTTTTTGTTATTCATTCTACTTAATTCCTATACATGAAGAGTCTATGTAACTAAAAGTTCAAAAACCACTTTTGTTATTCTGTCTACTCAATTCCTATGCATGATTTTCATGTGTCACATTATTAGAAAAGTATAATACATTCTGTGTCATCCAAAAAACATAGTCACTACAATACCATATTATCACTCCTTAAGGTTAACTTAAATGAACTTCATTACCTTCAAGCTCAAACCCATGAACTAGAAGATGTGACTGAACACGTGTATAGTGAAATGAAGCTTTAAACTTGAAATAAGCTTCAGTTGATTCAAAGCGTTCATATATATAAAGCAACAAGAGTTGTAATTCATGAGAACTAAATTGTAACTGATAAGATGCCTTTGTAAACCCATAATATTCACGCTAAAAACCCAAACACTATTGTAAGAGCATATGCATAAGGATTGATCTTAGACAAACTTAAGTTTGCCATCATCGACTAGCAACTATCACCAGCAGCACGTTACAGATAAAAAATAAAGTCGATACTCGGGTCAAGTGTCGCCTCGGATGAACTGATTGCCACCATCATCGACATAACCGTAACAACATTACCAGTATATCAAACATAAACTACGTTTGGTTGGAAGAATGGAATGAAATGGAATGGAATTGAAAAACTAGTTAATTTTCAAGTAAAATTAGTTTGAGTGGATAATGAAATGTAAAACCTAAGGAATGTTTCACCTTAAATTCCCTTAGTTGTGGGATTTCAAAATCCTTTTACCTAGAGAGGGAATTTGAAATCACAGTGAGGTGAAACATTCCCTTGGGTTTTACATTTCATTATCCAATCAAACTTAATTTTACTTGAAAATTAAACTTGTTATCAATTCCATTCATTCCATTCTTACAACCAAACACAACCAAAGTGTAAAGCAAGGGAATTTAAAAAATTATACAGAGGCTTGCCTCAAACGCAAAAACAGACAGCTAACAACTCAATATAATACAAATTCAACACATAAACCCACAAATAGAAACAGTAGTGTTCAAAACCTAAAAAATCGGAAAACTATCGTTCATCATCTATTTAAAATTACACATTCAGACCCAATATTAAAGATTAACCAACAATCAAACATCCTCCAAAAAAATCTAGGTTTTTAACCAAAAAAGGTGTTTTCGATTAACCAAACGCCACCATCATCAACAAACCAACAAAGACGAAAAGGTCACAAACAAAAACCGTATAGGTGAGGCGAGACGAGGACATCTCTCTACTGTCGGTGGCATCTAAAGAGGCATGCAACCGTTGGGTGACCACCAGATGTCGTCGTGACACATGCACTACCAAAGGTGGTCGACACTGATGATCGACGGCTTCCAGCAAAGGCAGTCGGCACTGACCACTGGCGGTGTCCAACAAAGGCAATCGACAACGACCCCACGACTTCCAGCAAAGGCAGTCGGCACTGACCACTGGCGGTGTCCAACAAAGGCAGTCGACAACGACCACCGATGACGTAGGAACCAACAGAAAAAGGCATCAAACAACACATCTACCGACAACGACAACCGATGACGCCACTATCTGCCTCCCTCTGCTAAGCCCACCACTACTGGCACACACCCAAATCATCAACCTCTACGGGAAAAGAGCATCAGCTGTCGCGTCTGTCAATAACGACTACCGAACACCCACTATGACCGTCTACCAAGTCAACCGCCATCAATACCCGCTCATAGCTTATCCCTCGGTACAAGAGAAAAAAAGAGTGAATAGCCTATGACATTTAAAGAGGAAAGCATGCTATCGTAGCTTGTACCAAACACAATACAAATTGTATTCTAATGTTCATTCCTTTTCTTTATTAATAAATATCTAATATTACAAACAACTCACAAACCAAGCTAAAACTTTAAATATATTTAACACACAAAGAGCCAATATCAAACTTTACAAGATAAATGAATCAAACTCAAACTATTACAAATCAAGCTCAAAGTTTAAATATACTTAAAACACAAGAGCCAAGATTAAACTTTACAATTAAATTAAACACTTCAAACTCAAATTTTATATATATATTTAAAAAACAAGAGCTAAGATTAAACTATAATTTATTAAGTTAAACGTATCCAACTCAAACCAAAAAACACTTGGACTCTTGGGTATATCGCTAAAAGTTCAAAACCCTCTTTTGTTACTGTCTACTTAATTCCTACACATGAAAAGTCCACGTCGCTAAAAGTTCAAAAACCTCTTATGCTATTCTGTCTACTCAATTCCTATACATAGTCACCACAATACCATATTATCACACCTTAAGGTTAACTTAAATAAACTACAATTCCTATACATGCTTTCATTGTGTCACATTATTAGAAAATTACAATACATTCTATGTTTTACTCATAAAAAAACATAGTCACCACAATACCATATTATAACACCTTAAGGTTAACTTAAATAAACTTCATTACCTTCAAGCTCACACCCATGAAACAGATGTAACCGAGCACGTTTATAATGAAGAGAAGCTTTAAACTTTGAATAAGCTTCAGTTGATTCAAAGTTCATATATATAAAGCAACAAAAGTTGTAATTCATGAGAACTAAATTGCACCCCGTGCAATGCGAGTTGTACATTCGATATTTTACCCATTTTATTCACTCCGAAGACACCAAAAAGCCACCCTGTACAATTGAAAACCACGTTTGCTTAACGAGTGCACACACACGGCTGCTGCAGAGGGGCGTTGTTAGCATGTGAACAACCTCCCTCATGGTAGGACGAGCCGTGCTATCGTCCTCCACACACATCATTGCAATCTTGAACATGTCAACAACGCTAGAGAGAATGTAACCCTTGAGCCTTGAATCCAAACCGCTGTTACAGCAGCATCATCTGATGGTTCAGGGATCTCAGATACGGTCTCTCTAACCCATCTCACAATATCAACCCCGTCACCAAACTGCCCCACTGGTTTTTTGCCCGCGATTAGCTCAAGAAGCACGACTCCAAAACTGTAGACGTCACTCTTTTCATCCACCTTTAAGTGTATGCATACTCTATACTCGCACAAAAACGACACAAATTAAACAAATAAACGAGATTCAATTAATCATATAAAAAGATTTGATAATACGCGCTATAGACATGCACCTGGTGCGATGTATCCATATGATCCAGCAATAGAAGACATGCATTCGGAACCACCAGCATCCCTCAAAAACTTAGCCAACCCAAAATCAGCAACATGGGCTTCATAATCAGAATCCAACAGTATGTTATTTGATTTCACATCACGATGAACGATTAACGGCGAGCAATCATGGTGTAGGTAACACAAACCCTTGCTGATTCCACTGCAATTTTGTATCGTGTTTCCCATTGCAAATGTGCCCCTTTCGGTCCATGCAAAATCTCACCCAAACTTCCATGAGACATGTACTCGTAAAGCAGAAGATTGGTTTCTTGATTCGATACATAACCGAGTAACCTCACAATGTTCCGGTGTGTTTGATTCGTCCTAAAGTTTGGATCTCAGCATCAAACCCATGGTTTCTACCGATCAGACGTTTGATAGCAACATCAACACCGTTCGGCATGGACCCACGATACACGATCCCAGCACCGCCTTTACCGATCACATTCTCATCTTTCAAACAGGCGATCACATCATCGACTTTAAAATCTAACCGCTGAAAAGCTGTTAGCTTCCACATTTGGATCTCTCAATGTGTTTCTTCTTTCTGTGATGGATGAACGCGATGACCATGAAATGATGTTACCGAAATCAAGCAGATGATCGTGATCAACAGTTTTAACGAGATCGAATGTCTCCTGAAGTGCGATTTTGTTAGGCAGTGAACTACGTGTGGCGAACAGAGGTTAGGGTTTCCAGCGAAAACAGAGTCGTTGAAATCCTTCAACTGTCCATCAGAGGGGACTTTGCCGGAGAATTGATATGAAAGATCCAACACGTCAAGCTCTTCATGTGACCTAATTTGCTCGGAATCTCACGATCATCTGGTTTTGCGATAGATTGAGGATATTCAAGTTTAACAAACTCAGAATTCCCCTCGGAATTTCACCGTGTAAGTTATTCCGGCTAAAATCAATAGAAGTTAGCTCCGAACAGCTTCCGATCGACGCCGGAATCTCACCGGTGAGACCGTTTCCACTGACGTTGATCTTATACAACTTCTTCAAATTCAAAATCTCCTTCGGAATTCCACCAACAAATCACACTGCAGAGAAAACCTTCGTCCAAAACCTCCTATCGCCGAAGGTATTTCGCCGGTGATCCGGTTGTTCGAAATCGAAACACTCTGCAGAGACTCACTATACATCTCGGAAGGAAGTTCGCCGGTGAAATAGTTGTCGTCGAGCTCAAGCATCTTGAGAAACGGTAAGCTGAAGATACTCGCCGGAATAGTTCCGTTGAAGAAGTTCTTCATGATTCGTATCCTCATCAACGACCTGCAACTGCCTAGGGTTTCCGGTAACGGCCCGAAAAAGTAGTTTTCCATCAGTATCAAAACTTGCAACTTCCCTGAGATCAACGATAACAATCAAACGGTCAGTTATACGGTTTTTCTTACGCATACATGACTTGTACCGTATGCATACAAACTTGTACAACATTTATCGATCTAGTGACACCTGGTGTTTATTGTTGATTATAGGTGTGTATGCGATGATGATGATGATAATAATATTGGGTGAAAGTGGAAGTGTATTACCTCCTTTGCATAAATCTACTGGAATGGTTCCGGTGAGGTGGTTACCGGTGACGTCAATCACAAGAAGCTTGCCGTTGCGGCCTAAATTCTCCGGCAACGTCAACGTGAATTGTTCTGCCAAAGCTGAAGCACCTCTAGATGTGGAAGATCTCCGATGAACGGAGGAAGAGGTCCGGCGAGATGATTGAGGAACAGATTCAGCAGCGTCAAATTCTTCAACTCTGAGAAACTCTCCGGTATTGCACCGGTGAGATTGTTGTTGGAGAGATCAAGCGATTTCAAACTGATTAATCCTGAGAGATCCGGTGGTATACCACCGGTGAAGTTGTTGCACTGAAGAAACAGAGTATGCAGCTGTTTCAGATTGCCTAAGCTCGCCGGAATCTCGCCGGAAAGATTACTGCCTCCGACGTCGAGAAGCTGTAACGATCTGAACGAACCGAACTCCGGCGGAATTCCGCCGTCGTAGCTGTTGTAGTACCCTAGCCAAAGCTCCTCGATCTCCGGTAACCTAGATAAACTCGCCGGAATCGTGCCGGAGAGTTCGTTACCTTGCAAACCTAAGCTTTGTAACCTCGGAAACGTAGAATACTCCTCCGGAATCTCGCCGGAGAAGAAATTACCACCGAGAAACAGCGTCTTCAGCTTCTTCAACTCACAAACTCCACCGGCAGCTTCCCGCTGAAATTATTATTATACACATCAAAAACCTCAAGCTCCGCCATAGCCGCTACAATCTCACCGGGAAACTCACCTGTCAACGAGTTAGTCGAGAAGTTAACAAACCTAATCGA
Organism: Flaveria linearis; assembly: GCA_024085815.1. Classification (NCBI taxonomy): domain Eukaryota; kingdom Viridiplantae; phylum Streptophyta; class Magnoliopsida; order Asterales; family Asteraceae; genus Flaveria; species Flaveria linearis. The sequence continues at coordinate 67,211 of JABSNV010000422.1, forward strand.
CGTCAGATTCGCCATCTCCACCGGAAGTTCACCGGTGAGAGTTCGTCGGAAACAAGCGTCAGATTCACAAGCCTGTTCAGAATCCCAATCTCCGGGGGGATAGCTCCGTACAACGGAACATTCGAGATGATCAACGACGTCACGCGGCCGTCATCGTCACACGAAACACCTGAAAACGAGCAATGTGAATCGGAAACAATGGAGTTAGGTTCAGGTGGTTTCCAATCGTCTAACACGGAGGTCGCCGGTGGCACCACCATGGATGATTTGAGCTTGAGGAGTGCGTCAAGATCTGAAAGTCCATGCGAGACGTTAATGAGAATGAAGATTAGAAGAGGAAGAAGATGATGAATGTTGATGTTCATGATGAAGATGATGAGTGATTGAGGGGGGAGGGGGTGGCGGTGGTACTGGTAATATAGGCTGTGAGTGTAGAGTGTATGATATGGGGTGGAGAAAATTGGAAGAATCTCTGACGAGGATCCTCTTTGATTTGAATAATAAATCAGAAGAACATCATCACTGAAAAGGTTCTATGTACATGTTTACAAGATCACTACCGGATAATTTACATTTGGTTCCGATATATAATTAGGGTGTTTGTTTTTTTTGAAAAAAACTCTTCCCCATCTTTTCATCTACGCGCTCGCAGACGCGAGAAGATGTTTTTACTTCGCAGACTGTTTGTTTTTCAGAAGACGTTTCATTAAAAAACGTCTTCCTCACCTCTGCACGGAGAGAGCTGGAACAACCTCTTCTAACCTCTTCTGAACTTCATGGAGCCCTAACACTCTCTTCCCCACATACAACACCACCACTCCTCCTCCCCACAACAATCTCTCGCCTGCTCCATTCCCGTCGCCACCTCGCCACCTCGCCACCGTTGGCCTTCGACCTTCGACCTTCGACTGTCGCGACCTCCATTCCCGGTAAACCGCGATTTCGACCTTCGACCTTCGACTGTCGCGACCTTCGACCCTCGCCACCTCCATTCCCGGCAAACTGCAATCGTCCCTATAAAGAAATTCATCTCCTTAAACCTATAATTACGCTCTCACACGGCGAAATAGGTTATTAGGCCACTGTAACGACACATTGAACGATTGTGTGGTGATGAGTTCAATCGAGGGTCATTTCAACTTGCCAACATGTCAATCGAGGAAGAGAAGCTTAAATTGTTACTCAGATGATAACCCTAATCAATGGAGTTTATGAATTTGATTGGATTGGTGAAGGCTAGATGTAGGGATTTGTACTCCTCGATCACCTTTGATTTGGGGAAAGAACACTACACAGATGTCATCAGTGTCAATGGGGTTTCAATAAGTGGAATTGGGGTGGTGGATTGACTTTTATTTATATTTTAATGTATTTCTATGATTTTTGTTTATATTTAATGTATTAGTTGTTTTTAAAGTTTAAAAAATAAATTTAGTTTAATTACAGAATATTTCAGCATTCTGCAGATGTTAAACAAAACAAACAGTCTTTTTCTTGCAGACTGCAGACATTTGGTCCACCTCTTCTACTGCAGATGTGGTCCGCAGACTGCAGACGTTTTCCTGCAGAAAAAAAACAACACACCTTAGTGTGTGGACAAACCTTGTAGCGTAAATTATATATACCGGACGCTGAAACGATTTGAGTTTTTTCTTATATTTTAGCGTAAATTATAGTTTCGTTATTTAGGTTTGTTGTAAATTTTAGATATCGTCTTTAAACTAAGGAAATTATAGTAAACATCCTTTATTTTAAAAAGTTTGCATGTTTCATCCTATCCTCTAACGTGCGTTGAATTTGGTCGTTAAGTCTGGTCACGTACCTTGCGTATGAGGTTTGTTGTAATATTTTATTTTTTTATTAATGGTAAAAAGACAAACTACCCTAATGCGCAGGCACGTGACTGACTTAACGATCAAATTTAACGCTCGTTAGAGGATAGAATAAAAACAAACTTTTTAAAACATAAAAGATGTTTACTTTAATTTCCTTAGTTTAAGAACGATACCTGAAATTTACAACAAACCTAAAAGAAGAAAAGTGTTATTTACTCTATATTTTATTTAAATCGAGAGTTAAGTTAAACATTAAAGTTAAGTTAAACATTAAAAGTTAAGTTAATCATTAAGTATAATTTTCTTTTCAAACACCAATATGTTTCTTTTAATTTTTTTATAAAATTTATCTTGCAAAAGTTAAATACTACATTGTATTTCTAAGTACAATTACCTATACTATGCTAGAGGACCATTTTATACACTTGTTTGTCCTCTTTTATGTTAAGCATCTCTAAACTTTGATGTACCCATTTTTAAACAACAAAAACTCGTTAGCTTAGTTTTTTTTTTTCTCTAAACTTTTTTAAGCGTACTTGTCTAACTCAATTTTATTATATTCATTTTCCTACTTAACTTTAAAAAAATTTAAATTAAAAAGTATTCACTTGTAAAAATGGTTAATTTTAATTAAGAAATTTACGTTGTGTTCCCGAGTCTCATTAAAGGAGAAAATGGAAGGAAATGAATGAAAAATGAAAAATATTTGTGTTCCGAGTTTTTTTAATGAGGAAATGGAAAGAAACATAAAAACTTTGTGTTTCCGAGTTTCTTAAGGGAAGAAAATGGAAAGAAATTAAAGAAATTTTTTAAATTTTTCTTTCTAACTTTCCTTTTCAAAATGAAGGAGATGAAAAAAAAAAATGAAATACGTAAAATTTATTTTCTTTTTATTTTCTTCGAACTCTGAACATAAAAATTTAAATGTGCTTTGCCTTCTCATTCTTTTTTCTCCTTAATTTCATTTTTTTCAATTCGTTGTTGTGGGGCTGGTACAGATCGTGGTTTAACATTTCGTCTTGTGTACAATTACGAGTCATGGTAGTTATAAATTTAAGTATTGCGTCTGGCACATATTGTGATGTAATATTTTGCCACGTGTTTGTTAGGTGTCGGGGTCGTTAGTATTTAAGTTTTATGACAGAATAATAAAAACAATAAATAAATTAAGCAGTTTAAAAGCATTTAGTTAAATATAAAAAAGAAAAAAAAAAGGAGAGCCAAAGTGAAAACTTTTAGTTCTCATTATTATCTATATAATTCAAAATTTTTAGCTACAAGGAATTTCTAATTTTTATGTTTGGACACAAAAATTCTTGGTATTCATATTTGATCCCTTTTGATTTGTCATCGCTTATGACACATTTTTGTTTATACAAAAGTGATTTTAGTAATTAAAATTGTTTTAAAAATACTATTAATTAATTGCATCATAAAAAAAAGTGGAGGAAACAAGCATAAATTAATATTTATAAATATCAGTTTGCATTAATGATTTCTTATTTTATATCCACCAAGTTAGCATTAATGATTTGTTATTTGTAACACACAATTAATCATATTATTAATTTACGACCTTTAACGTAATTATTTTAATTGGTTAGGTTTGCTATGGTCGATCAAAAGATATCATGTCACAAGTACTTAGTGTTGAGTTCTAAGTCAGAGCAATATCCGCTACGAATTTTTTTGTATTTCGATTCATATTCAAGTCCGTGATGCAACTACCCACGTAATGCGTGCCGGGACATTTCTAGTTCATATAATAGAAAAGAAGAAAACAAATAAATAAAAGCGGCCAAAAATCAAAAATAGATATGCGTCCACATGACTCGAACTCAGGTCTTCGGTTTCAAGAAAAAGTATCCTGCCCTTCAACCCACAATAAGGGCTGTTTTGATTGCGCTGACTGAGTAAGATCTGATTGAGTAAGAAGCTGACCCGGTAAGAGGTTCTGACTGAGTCTGCATCTGACTGAAACTTGGCTGTTTGATTTAGTAACTGATGACTCTGCTGAATATACATACACATCTACATACCA
>JABSNV010001388.1:0-80223 GCA_024085815.1 Flaveria linearis
CTGGGGAGATTCGCGTGGAATCAGTGGCCCCGTGACCTTCGGGACCGTGACGAAGCTTTACGCCAATTGAAGGTACATTTATCCAATGTTCAAGGCATAACAGAACTTCAGGCAGACAAAAACGTCGGGACGTTCAGTTTGCGGTAGGTGATCGGGTGTACGTCAAGCTTAAACCTTATCGACAACTTCGGTGGCTAACCGCATCCACCAAAAGTTGGCAGCCCGTTTTTTTGGTCCGTTTCAGATTGTGGACAAACTGGGTCCTGTGGCTTATAAACTTCAACTTCCCGCTACTTCCAAAGTTCAACCGGTGTTTCATGTGTCATTATTAAAGAAGGTTGTTTCCGGTCCTGTCAATCCGGTCCCACCCCACGAATTGGATGTGCCAACCGAGGATTTACTTGTACCAGTTGCAGTGTTGGATAAACGGAGTCGCGTCTTTCTTCGGGTACCTCTGTTCAGTACCTTGTGCAGTGGCAAGGGAGACGGGACGAAGCTACTTGGGAAGATGCTTCTTGGCTTACCACTCAGTTTCCACAGATCAGTCTAGTCTTGAGGACAAGACTGTTGTGGAAGAGGGAGTAATGATACAAATGCAGCTAACTCAAAAGAAATTCCCAAAGTGTTGAAAGTTTATTCTAGGAAGGGCAAAGGGAAAAGTGGCTAGAAGTTGTTACACGTAAAGATGAGTAGTATAAATTAGAAAGGAATAATGTTTGTTAGGGAACTTTTTGGTTGTTAGGGTTTAGTGGCTCCTGCTTATGCATGGAGAGAGGGCGGAGCCCTGGATATCTGTTTTTCCATTGAGTTTTCTTTACAATTAAAATACAATCATTTGCTTATTGAGTTCATTGTTGAATTGCTCTTCTTATTCGATTCTAATCTCTTCTCATTTGTAAACAAACCCCAACAAAATCCTACACAAATTCAACAAATTCCAACAAACACCATAAAAATATAAAAGAAAAAAAGAATGCATGCAATCTGAATCTGGATATTAGCAATTCAACACAACTGGACAAAAAGATTACAAGGTACAGCTATGTAACCAGTGGCGACCAGGAGCAGCAGATGGCAGCGAGCTGCGGCAGCAGATGGCGCTGGTATCCAAATCACAATATTGGCAAGGATGAGAAGGAGAGAATGGGGGATAAGGTTTTAAAAAATTCTCTAATTGGGTGACGAGTGCAAAGACCACGATATGCATATATATAGCCCTCTTTGTAAAGGAAATATCCCGTGTCTTTGAGAAATTGAACTGACAAATCATATCATAAATTTGAGCTTTCTGTATTCTCTGCCAAATAAGAGAACTGAAAGGGAGGTGAGGGAATGATTTTGATTTCACTTATCCTTTTTTCCATTACAGCCTCTACCAAAAAAGAAAAGAATTAATTACATTTATTTGATTTCTTTTCTCTGCAATGTACCCTTACGGCCTTAATAGGGCTTGAGAAAGAAATTAGATGTGACTACCTCTAAAAAAAGGGTTAACAAATATTACTTAGGTCTATGTCAATCCCCAGGACAAATAAATGGCTAGGTGTTGTATTGTAACTCCAGATTAATAGTATAACAGAATTAACAATGGAGGCAAACAATTCGGATTGCAATTGGGTATTTACAAATGACGCTCTAAAACCTTGGATTCACAACCAGGTTGAATAAAATTAATGAAATACACAAGTAGCACTAGTAATCACATGAAGTCAAAAGGGCAAGTAGTCTTATTCTTTATTCATCTTTTATTTGTGTATCCTTGGTTAAGATTTATAAATAAATACCTAGTAAATCTTGTGTTAATTCCTCACAACTATGTTGGGTTGTGAAGGCTTTGGGCCGAACCGGGCTTGGTTCGGGCCTGTTTTCGCTGCAAACAGAAACAAGGGCAGCCGGCCCTAAGGCAATTAGGGTTATTTAGTTAATTCTTGGAGCCTAAGTTATTGCCTTAATTACTAACCCTAATCTAGCATTATAAAATAGACCCATTGATGTAATTGTATTCTTTGAGCACATAATAATATAAACCCTAGTTGCAGAGTGGACGTAGGTCACCTAGACCGAACCACTATAATTCTCTCGTGTCTACTCTTTCTTTTGTGTGATTGTGTGTTTTTTTGCTTCCGCTGGAACCTACTCTGATTGTGATACCTAACAAGTGGTATCAGAGCTGAGGTTCGGAAACACACCGGTTTTACATACTGAAATCGCAGGAGGCTGTTCAAGAGGGCCGTGGTGCTACAACAAAACAGGGTTGCTGATTATCTGTGGAGTTTGCGAATTAGGGTTTGATTAACCCTAGGGTCGCCGCCTTCCAGGAGAGATCGCAAGGGCTGTTTGGCTGTTGATAGCTGCTAGGATTAGGGTTTCTGTTTCGAACCCCTTGAAATCGCTGGCTACACCCGATTTTTTGCAGGTGAAGTTGCCGGTTCAGGTACTTCGGGTTTTGGGGTTTTATTGAAGGTGTGCTTGGCTTCGGTTAGCTTTGGTTCTTTGGTTTTTTTTTTTACTACAAAGGTTAATCTTTCTTCGCGGCGTTCATCAACTACAGTTTCTGTTTCGTGATTGTATTCGTTTCTCGTTTGCAATGGCTGAAGACGGGAGAGTTCGAATTGAAAAGTTTAATGGGACAAACTTTGCTTGGTGGAAGATGCAAATAGAAGCATTGCTTGGTGAAAAAGATTTGGAAGTAGTACTGGAAGAAAAGCCGGCTACAATGAGCAAAGCTGAAGAAGCAGTTTGGAACTCAAAGGACAAGAAGGCTAGAGGGGCTATTACATTGGCTTTGACGAGGAGCGTTGCATTTAACGTTATGCACGAAACCACGGCTCATGGTATAATGACGGCTCTGTCAAATATGTATGAAAAGCCGTCTGCTGCTAATAAGGTGTTCTTGATGAGGGAGTTATTCATGACTCGAATGAATGAGGGAACTTCAGTTTTGGAGCATATTAATAATCTCAAATCGATTACCTCCAGGTTAGCTTCTGTGGGGATAAAGTTTGATGATGAGACTCAAGCTGTAGTATTACTATCTTCTTTGCCAGAAAGTTGGTCTGGAACTGTAACGGCTATTACTAATTCTGTGGGGACCAATGGGTTAACATTTGACGGGGTCCGAAACATTGTGCTAGGTGAGGAAACTCGCCGGAAAAGCACTAGTGGTGGATCATCTTCTGGTTTGTTATATGTTGGCAGGGGAAGGGAAAATAACAAAAGCAGTGGGAGTCGAGGGAGGAGTTCATCTAGAGCTCGCAAAACTGTGAAGTGTTGGAGTTGCGATGAGATTAGGCATGTTAAGAGTCAATGTCCAAAACTTAAGCAAGGAAAATCTGGTGAAGTAAACACTGCTGTTGAGGATGAATGTGATGATGACACGTTACTACTTGAGGCTGAAAATAGTGTGGACTCTTGGGTTATGGATTCTGGATCTTCGTTTCACGCGATGCACAGCAGGGAGGCGTTGGTGAATCTAAAAGTTGGCAACTTTGGGAAGGTACGAATGGCAAATGGTAATATTCTTAATGTTACGGGCATAGGTGATGTTAATCTGTTAACTCCATTGGGAACCTACTGGAACTTGAAGAATGTTAGGGTCATTCCAGCTTTGAAGAGAAATCTTATCTCTGTTAGTCAACTGGATGAACAGGGACAAAAGTAAGTTTGGTAAAGGTAAATGGAATGTAACAAAAGGAAATTTGGTTATTGCTCGTGGAAACAAACGAGGATCATTATACATGGTGGAAGTACCTGCTGAGGAAAATATGAGCGTTCCTCAATACAAAGTTGGGTTCGTTGAGTCAAAGGGGCAAAAGAGGGTCAATTTGCAAGACTGAAACCTGGTGCCAAGGTGATTCAAGCTGAGCGGGATTGGAGGTCTAAACCAGGTCAGGGGTTTGGTGACAGTGGGAGCACGGGGCGTGTTTCGGATACAGTCATAAAACAACGTTGGGTTTTGAAGACCACTACTCCGATTGTTAAATTCTCTCCTGTGGATGTCTTGCTAAATGAGGAGAGTGTTGATGATTCTCGGGTTATCTCTGGAGTTGGTGAATCATGCATACCAGTTGAGTTAGAGAATGGGTTGGAGCTCGGGGAGCTTCAACTGTCCCCTCATGTACTTGATGAGAGGGGGTGCAACTAGGGGTTATGATGAAGTCTTAGCTGATGGGTATGAAGCTTGGAAGACTTTGGATATGAAGAATACTGGAGTTACTAGATCTGGGTTACTTGGACGGCGTTTGTAGACTTTTGCAAAGCCTTCAAGTGGGAGATTGTTGGGTTGTGAAGGCTTTGGGCCGAACCAGGCTTGGTTCGGGCCTGTTTTCGCTGCAAACAGAAACAAGGGCAGCCGGCCCTAAGGCAATTAGGGTTATTTAGTTAATTCTTGGAGCCTAAGTTATTGCCTTAATTACTAACCCTAATCTAGCATTATAAATAGACCCATTGATATAATTGTATTCTTTGAGCACAATAATAATATAAACCCTAGTTGCAGAGTGGACGTAGGTCACCTAGACCGAACCACTATAATTCTCTCGTGTCTACTCTTTCTTTTGTGTGATTGTGTGTGTTTGTTTGCTTCCGCTGGAACCTACTCTGATTGTGATACCTAACAAACTATTGTATGTAGGAGAGATCAAAATCACCAATGTGCTTAATCATCAAACAAAATTACCAATAAGATTTTGACTATTCCCGATCAAAAGCACACAAAGACTTAGGTGGCAAAAACCCTTGCAACTACAGATTTCACATCCAAGTTCATCATAAAGCTGAATGCTAAACCGACTCTTACTTACTAGTCTATAATGTAACTGACTAGTAGGACCAATGAAAGTGTGAATGATTTTTTGCATTCAGCATCTTCATATTCTTTAACCCCTATTTATATTTGTTTTATTGTTGTATTTTATTTGAATAGTTTAATTATATAGTGCCTTTTCTCAAGTAACTAATGCTGATATAAGTTATAAAACGTTTAATATGCGGGACTAATTCATTAGGATCCTCGTCATCATAACATAGAAGTTAATTTTGTCTATAATGGCATATAATAGGTGTGCCCCAACTGTGTTGAATGAACCTTTTTCGAAACATCTATTGTGTATGAATTTGTGTTGATATGATGTGTCACGCTATTAGCTTTCCACCTTGCAAATTTAGAAACTATTCTCTTAGAAGTATCATTTATTGAAACTTACAGCATAAACAGAAAGGTAGACCGATGTTTAGCTTATATTAGTTATGGCCCATATGGCTTGCAAAACACTAAGAAGAAACTGTCATAATAAAACTCTCGCTTCAACATATAGAATTTGGCAGAAAAACTGTGAATTTGAAAGTGATTAAAAAGCAAGTGAATATCAACATTGTTTATAAACTTGTTTCAATTATTAGTAACTTATATTCTAAGTACTTATAAGACGAGAATAGCGCACGAGCAAAAAATTGCCAGTGCATTTTGAAACAATATATCTAAAAAGGGTACAGCAAAAATCATCATTTGATTGTGATGTTTTCCTGAAAACTTTATAAAAACCATAAAACTTTAGGGTGCTAAGTGGTGATGCCTTGGTTCTAGTAATGCAACCAAAAGTCGTTTTGTGGTTTGTATTAGTAAATAGTGTTTCTTAACTTTATTTTGCATGAAAGAACATCAATGTAAATAAGCTTCAGAGATGAAAACAAATTCTTGCATTCTAAATTTTTCCTCCGTACCTGTCTAGGTGGAGAAATTTGATCAGTTTTAGCCATTAATTGTGCAGAAGACTCCCCCAGATTCATGATCCTGTTATGCTGCCTGCTATTCCTGATTATGCCATTACCTATACATTCAATAGTTGCCATCTATTATGCCTTCTCAAGTAATGATAAGCACAAACTTAACTAAATAAACAATTAATTCAAAAACTTTTAGCAACCTAATGATAGATTCTTTGAAGGGATGTCATGAGTTTTCACTTCTTTTATCTGCTGCCGCCTTGTACTGGATTGCCCCGGCACGCTTAAAATTTCTTTCTCAGAACAGTTACCCTTCAAGCCATCATTTTCCAGTGCAGAAATTCCATGTTGACCAAGAGAACTTGTAACGCCATCTGCTGCTGCTGACTCTGAAGGAGGCCTGTCGTGTTGACCATCATAAATTTCAACTCCAGCTGCTACTGCTGACTCTGGAAAAGGCATATCATGTTGTCCAGCAGAAATTGCTACTCCAGCTGCTACTGTTGACTCTGAAGGTGGCCTATCATGTTGACGAACAGAAATTGCAACTCCAGTTGCTACTGTTGACTCTGAAGGAGGCCTATCATGTTGACCAACAGAGAGTATGACATTTCTAGGTGGATCGCTAACTTTAAGACGTTTCTTTTCTTGTTCCTTTGGTTCAACAGCTACAAGTTCAGTAGAAGTTCTGCTCTTAACAACATTTTTTGTCAAATTAATATCGGTGCTGTTCTTTTTGGAACATGAAACTACCTCCTTATCAAGTTTGCCAGCTTTACTCTTTAACTCATTTTCACGAATTGCAATTAATTGCCTTAGGTCTTGGAGTTTATTGCTGTTGATATGAACATTTTGGCCAAAGTTAATTATGCTAGGGGGATTAGATTTTTTAAGATGACTTTTTACCCCAACAAACGTGCTACCACCATTCTTGAATTTGGTTCCATTCACCTTGTTCCCTGATGAAAGAAATGTGCGACTCGTGTTTGATGTTTTGGGTGTCTTGGTGTTAGTTTTGGCGGTTTGTTGCATCATCTGTGACTGTGAACTCACCAATGTAGTGGACAATTTTTTGTTCTCAATGGAGCCAAGCGTCAACTGATCAGACTCCATTATGCTTCCTTTCTTGTATTCTTCAGAGTCACTGCCACTGTCATCATCAGAAAAACTAATCACAAATGGAACTCGATTCTTCTCCATACCTTTACGTTTGTTTAAGCACATAGTTGTTCTGGAAGCTACAGCAGCATTATGAATCACTGCAGACACTCCTATCAAGTATGAAATAAACATCAGAAAAGAGAATGTACTATTCATTTCAAGTAATCAGTCAAATCCCATGCTTTATATATGTGTTGATTTGTCTAATGTAAATTTGTGCGAGTGGGTGTGATTGCATCTGTTAAGTACGTATAACAAACATGTTAAGAGTAACCTAAAAATGACTGCTTTATGGTACTTTATACACCTTTATTTAAAGGGAACTAAGGAAGATATCCAACAGAACAGAAATGTTTTATTGTTTGTGAACTTTCTAAAGAAGAAACCAAATTTAAACTATTAGCCCAGCTTACCCTTCTCAACAACAATGGTACCCTTGTCCAATGAAGCAGCTGGAAGTATGGTTCTATTAGGGAACTGAGAGCCTGCAAAGCCCTGAAAGAAACTCAATGTATTACCATGAAAACATTAGGCAGAAATAAAAATTCAAGTTCCGTTAGCATTTAGGTTCCCACTATATTAACAACTGAATTGGTTTAATTAACTATAAGAAGATATGCACCAAATAAAAAACAAAGTATGACCTAAAGTCATAAACAAAAAGTAACTAACTACAAGATTACAAAATAACCCAACCAACACAAAGATGAGTAGATGCATCTACCTACACGTTGACTCATGTAATTTGTGTTGGACCAATCTTGACATTAATTAAAGTTAGGGGTCTATTTTGTAATTTATTTTTGGTCATTATCTGGTAAATAAATGGATGAGTTTATCAGGTAGTTTTCAGCTTTATCTCAAAAGGATTTGAGATAAGCTTTTGTAATTTAAATTTATCTCAAAAGGATTTGAGATAAAGCCTATTATATAGGAATAGATTAACTTGATGGGATAGGTTAATCAACTATAAATAGGAGATAGTTTTTACTTATTCTTTGTAAGTTTTTCTATCAATTAAATTGGAGAAGGAGTTCCAGAATTGTTTCTGTGTTTCTGCTTGTTTTCTATTTGCTTTTGTTCTAGTACCAATTTACTTCAATTGGTATCAGAGCTCTAGTTAAGAGATCTGGGATTTTCTAGTTGATCCAAAGTGGTGGATCAAGCACTTAAACAACAAATACAGCAGGTGTACAAGCGTCGATCAAAGGAGAGACCGATGGGGGACACTGCAGCACCAAACAACCAGCTAGCACAGGTTGATAAAACAGGCAACCTTCCGTTTCAATGCCCGGTTCTAACTCCGACCAATTACCCAATCTGGTCACTTAAAATCAAGGCGATTTTCAAAGCTCATGGAATCTGGGAGGTGATTGAACCTGGGACAAATCCGGATCAAAAAAAGACAATGCAGCCATAGCCTATCTCTATCAATCGCTACCTGAAGACCTTGTTTTGCAGATCGCGAGCTGTGAACATGCGAAAGACATTTGGGAATCAATCAAGACTCGACACTTAGGTGCAGAACGAGTCATGGAGGCACGATTGCAGTCCTTGAAAACTGAGTTTGATCTGATCAGAATGAAGGAAGGCACAATAGTGGATGATTTTGTGGGAAAACTCTCCGGAATTGCTTCAAAATCAGCCACCCTTGGATCCCCAATTAATGAAGCAGTCCTGGTCAGAAAACTTCTGACCAGTGTACCTGACAGCTTCATAAACATGGTGGCAACAATAGAACAGTTGGTTGATCTAAAAACAGTCAAGTTCCAAGAGATAGTTGGAAGGTTGAAGGCGTACGAAGAAAGAACTAATTCCAAGACCAATAACAGCAGCCATGACCAACTTCTATTATCCTACAATGAATGGGAATCCAAAAGAAAGCAGGAAAAGGGCTTTGGTCGAGGCCGAGGGAATGGTCAAGACACCCGTGGAAGAGGCCGAGGTCGTGGGCGATCAGGTGGTCATGAAAGGGGTTCAAACCGTGCTAAAAAATCCCAAGATGGAAACCAAAATTCAGAAAGCTCAAAGAAAGATCGGTCTAAACTGCAGTGTTTCAGGTGCGATGCGTTTGGACATTTTTCAGCCGACTGTCCGACCAGAAGGAATGATGAGAAGGCCCATCTAACACAAGCCACCACTGCTGGAACAACACATGCTAATGCTGACAAGCCTGCGTTGTTAATGGCTGTAGCCGATCAAATCAAGAAGGAACTAATCTATGTGAATGAAGAAAAGGTATTTCCGGCTAAATACGGGTCACATGATGATGGGCAATACATGTGATATTTAGATACCGGGGCAACAAACCATATGACGGGCAATAAAAGTTTATTCTCAACAATCGATACAAATATAGGGGCAAAGTCAGATTTGGAGACGACTCAAGTGTGGAAATCGAAGGAAGGGGTTCTATTCTTCTCGAATGTAAGAATGGGGAACAAAGGTTGTTGACCGATATTCTTTACATCCCGTATTTAAAGAGCAATATTTTCAGCATCGGGCAAGCTGAAGAAGGAGGGTGTGAATTAACAATTAAACAAGGAATTTTATTAATGTTTGAACCGGATGGGACCTTGCTAATGAAGACTCACAGGTCTCCTAATCGCTTGTATAAAATCAACCTAAAAATCGGGTCACCGGTTTGCTTAATAACCAAGATTCATGATGCAGCTTGGTTGTGGCATGCCCGCCTTGGGCATGTAAACTTTGACACCATCAAGCGCTTAGGGACGAGTGAACTAGTCCATGGAGTACCGGCTATTGACCACCCTTCACAACTATGCAAAGCATGTTTGGCAGGGAAGCATAAGCGACAAAGTTTCCCTGACCAGACCACTTTTAGGGCTGCAAGACCACTGGAACAGGTTTACGCAGACCTGTGTGGGCCCATAACACCCGCCACCGAAGCTGGAAACAGGTATATTTTGCTGTTTGTTGATGATCACAGCAGGTTTATGTGGCCATTCATGTTAAAAACCAAGGATGAAGCAATTGAACGATTCAAGATATTCAAAGCTTTGGTTGAGAACCAATACGGGGAAAAAATAAAGGTTCTTAGAACCGATCGGGGTGGAGAATTTACCTCCAAGGAGTTCATTCTGTTTTGTGAACAAGCTGGAATTACAAGGCAACTAACTGCACCTTATACACCCCAGCAGAACGGTATAGTCGAAAGAAGAAATCGAACCGTGTTGAGCACAACAAGGAGCATTCTTAGTGCAATGAATATGCCACAAGTGTTCTGGGCAGAAGCAGTACGCCATGCAGTCTATGTGCTAAATAGGTTACCTACCAGGAGTTTAGAGAATCAAACACCATACGAAGCCTTAAAGGGATGGAGACCAAGACTTGATCATCTACGGGTGTTTGGGTGTGTTGGATATGTAAAAACACCTTCAAACCATGTGAAGAAGCTCGATGACAGAAGTGTTCCCATGGTACATTTAGGAACAAAACCAGGAACCAAGGCTTATCGCATGTATGATGTTGAGGGAAAGAAGGTGGTAATCAGTCGAGATGTTGTGTTTGATGAGGCACGCAAATGGGAATGGAATAAACACCAACAACCGAGCACAGAAGCTGAGTTTGTGATTCATATGGAGCCATTTGAAGCTGATTCAGCAGCTCAAAACAACAGACATGAAGCTGATTCTGCAGCCCAAAACAGTGGACATGGGTCTGCTGAACCCGACAGCCCTGTAAGTCCACTGATTAGCAGCCCGTTTCAAGGAAACAGCCCATTAACCCATGCTGAAACACCTGACTCAGCCTATTCTGAACTTAGCAGCCCAGAATCAACTGTAAAAGAGCGTGGGCCAATGTTACCACAGCTTCAAACAGACACTGTCGGTGAATCAGATCCAACTATGGCAGAAGATGAGACTTTTGATGATACACCACCACAAGGTATGAAAAATCTGTATGAAGTTTATAATCTTCTCCTCACTGAAGGGGAACCAACAAACTTCAAGGAAGCTGCAGGGCATAAAGAATGGGAGCAAGCTATGGAAAGTGAGATAGCTTCCATTGAAAGATGTAAAACTTGGGAGTTAATGGACCTACCTCCGGGACACCGACCCATTGGTTTAAAATGGCTTTACAAAATTAAAAGGGATGCAAATGGTGTAATTACAAGATACAAGGCACGATTAGTCGCCAAAGGTTACATCCAACAACATGGTGTAGACTTTGACGAGGTATTCGCACCCGTAGCTAGACTTGAGACGGTTAGACTCATTCTAGCATTAGCAGCACAAAGGGGGTGGGATGTTCACCACCTTGATGTTAAAACAGCGTTTCTACATGGGGAACTCAAGGAAGAAGTGTTTGTAACACAACCGGAAGGCTTTGTTAAGAAAGGAAAGGAGCAAAAAGTGTACAAATTAACCAAAGCTCTTTATGGCTTGAAACAAGCTCCACGAGCTTGGAATACAAAGTCAGATGGGGTTCTAAAGGAGTACGGATTCCAAAGGTGCAAACTTGAACAAGCCGTTTACACAAAAAGAACCCATGAAGGTTCATTGCTAGTAGGGATCTATGTGGATGATTTGATTGTAACCGGAAATAACATGGAGAAAATTCTGCAATTCAAACGACAAATGGAAGATAAGTTCGAGATGAGTGATTTGGGTTCACTCTCCTATTATCTCGGGCTAGAAGTGATGCAAGGCAATGACGGAATAAAAATTAAGCAATCAAGCTATGCAAGAAAGATCCTACAGCAAGCTGGAATGTGGGAGTGTAATCCCACTAAATACCCAATGGAACCGGGACTGAAATTAACAAAGGAAGACGGCAGCAGCAGTGTAGATGCAACAGAGTACCAAAAAACAATAGGATGTCTTCGGTACTTGACTCATACGCGGCCAGACCTTGCATACTCAGTTGGATATGCAAGTAGGTACATGCAAGCCCCTAAAACAACCCACTATCAGGCTGTAAAACAGATTCTCAGGTATGTAAAAGGAACTATAGACCTGGGCATTCACTACCGAAGGAATGGAAGTAATAAACTGTTGGGATTTAGTGACAGCAGCCTTTTAGCCGATCCAGATGATGGAAAAGGAACCACGGGGCTGGTATTTTACTTTGATGATGGACCCATTAGCTGGTGCTCTCAAAAGCAACCAACAGTCGCTTTATCATCTTGTGAGGCTGAGTTTATGGCTGCAACTTCAGCAGCCTGTCAAGCAATTTGGCTAAAGGGTTTGTTAGCTGAAATTACAGGAAGAAAAGAAGAACTTGTACTGATAAAGGTGGACAACAAGTCAGCAATCAACCTGATGAAAAATCCGGTCTTTCACGGAAGGAGTAAACATATCAACATACGCTATCACTATATACGAGAGTGTGTAGAGAAAAATCAAATCAAGGTTGATTTCATTAGTGGGGATCAACAACCAGCTGATATTCTCAAGAAGGCACTACCAAAGATTAAGTTTGCTGAAATGACAGAACTGTTGGGAGTAAAGAAGATTGAAGACTCGGGAAAATAACAAGAAGACTCAAGGTCAAGATTGGGGGGGTGATTGTTGGACCAATCTTGACATTAATTAAAGTTAGGGGTCTATTTTGTAATTTATTTTTGGTCATTATCTGGTAAATAAATGGATGAGTTTATCAGGTAGTTTTCAGCTTTATCTCAAAAGGATTTGAGATAAGCTTTTGTAATTTAAATTTATCTCAAAAGGATTTGAGATAAAGCCTATTATATAGGAATAGATTAACTTGATGGGCTAGGTTAATCAACTATAAATAGGAGATAGTTTTTACTTATTCTTTGTAAGTTTTTCTATCAATTAAATTGGAGAAGGAGTTCCAGAATTGTTTCTGTGTTTCTGCTTGTTTTCTATTTGCTTTTGTTCTAGTACCAATTTACTTCAATTTGACAGATATAACTAATAAAATCTAGGAGCAAATGGCCAGGTTGCTCCTTTGTGACCTTGAGGTCATGGTTCAAGCCATGGGAGACAGCCTCCTGTACAGAAGCTTCCTATGAACATCAAATAACTATTTTATATGTAAAACGCAAATGAAAAGGGAACAGGTGAAAAAATAACCCACGGGCCGCGATGAACGGGTCATATACCTACTAGTCTAAACAGAATAATCAAATGGAGATTAAGCAGACGACAATCAAATAAATACGCAACTGCAGTTCCTATAATTGGGACACAACATGGGTTTTATAGAAACCCTACGACGAATTAGCCAACGGCATTGCTGAAATAATCGCATCAGATGAAAACAGCATATTCAACATACATCCTGTTATACGAATCATGAAGCTATGAAGGACAAGAATTAAGTAAGGTAGTCTAGGGTTTTAGCTATGAATACAAGGAAAAAGGATTTTAGATTAAGAGTGGCATCGTGGAATGTAGGAACCCTAACTAGTAAGTTATTAGAGTTAATTGATGTGCTAAGTAAACGTAGGGTCCAGATAGCGTATCTCCAAGAGACTAGATGGAGGGGTGGGAGAGCAACAGAGTACAATAGTTACAAACTATGGTATTCAGGGTCGGACGGAACGAAAAATGGAGTAGGGTTTCTAGTTGCTAAGGAACTCCAAGATAATGTAGTGGAGGTAAGAAGATACGATGATAGAATTATGCTGTTAAGAATAGTAATAGGGGATAAAGTAGTGGCAGTAGTTAGTGCGTATGCTCCACATGTTGGACTAGGAGAAACAGAAAGAAAAAAGTTCTGGGAGAGTTTAGATCACGTTATGGGCGACATACCTAGAGACGAGAAAATATGCATAGGAGGAGATTTTAATGGGCACATCGGTAAGGACAATGACCACTTCCAGTTGGTGCATGGAGGCTTCGGGTATGGCCTTAGGAATGAAGGCGGCAAGGAGCTTCTTGACTTTGCGGTAGCGCATGACTTAGGAATCATAAATTCGTTTTTTAAGAAAAGAGAATCGCATCTAATCACGTTTAGCAGCGGCGGGAGACATACGCAGATAGACTATTTGCTGACGAGGAGAGAAGATCGTAGCTCGTGGAAGGACTGTAAGACAATCCCAGGAGAGTCAGTTGTGACACAACATCATATGTTAGTGGCGGATATACGCGTGAAGAGACCAATTGTCCAACAAAACAAGAGAATTAGACATATGATAAAATGGAGCCAGCTCAAGGACGAAAACATTACCAATTTTAGAGATAAGGTCATACCAGTGAAACATCCTGGACCACAGGAAGACGCAAACCAAAAGTGGGAGGCCATGGCAAATACGCTCATCCAAGCAGCTAAAGAAACGCTTGGAGTTACAACAAAGAGGACAGTTGACCATAAGGAATCTTGGTGGTGGAACGAAAATGTACAGGAGAAGATACGAATAAAACAACAAAGTTTCAGAGAGCTTATACGCTGTAACAATGAGGAAGAACGCCCAGAGCTAAAAGATAAATACAAGGAGGCTAAGAGAGAGGCGAAGAAATCGGTGTCAGAGGCAAAGAACACGGCGTATGAGATGATGTATAAACAACTAGAGACGAAAGAAGGAGAGCATGACATGTTTAAGTTAGTAAGGCAAGAGACAGCAGAAGACAAGACCTGAGAATTGTGAAGTTTATAAAGGCTGCGGATGGAAAAGTTTTGGTGAACGACAAGGACATCAAGGGAAGATGGAAAACTTACTTCGATAACCTTTACAACATAAAGAACCCAAATCATCAAGCTGAGATAGATAATACAACCCAAACAACACAACAAAACAATTGCTATTGTAGAAGCATCACAGTAGACGAAGTTATGAGAGCTATGAAGAAAATGGGAAGGGCTAAAGCGGTGGGGCCAGACAACATACCGATTGAAGTGTGGAAATGCCTGGGAGATGAGGGGCTCAAATGGCTAACAGATTTATTCAACACTATCTTTACGACAGGGAAGATGCCGGACCAGTGGAGAACCAGTGTTATAGTCCCCATATATAAAAAAAAAGGAGATGCACAAAGTTGCGAAAATTACAGGGGAATAAAGTTATAGAAGTCACACGATGAAATTATGGGAAAGAGTTATTGACACGAGAATTAGACGAGAAACGCAGATAGCGTCAAACCAATTTGGATTTATGCCAGGACGCTCTACGACAGAAGCAATACACGCCATAAGGAGGATAATGGAGAAATACAGAGAAAAGAAGAGGGACCTCCATATGGTATTCATCGACCTAGAAAAGGCCTATGACAGCATTCCGCGTCAACTAATTTGGGAAAGTCTACGACTTAGAAGGGTACCAGAGAGGTATATCAAAATAATCAAGGATATGTATGATGGGGCAAAAACGTGTGTGCGAGCCCCGATCGGAGACACAGACTCATTCACAGTGGAAGTGGGACTCCACCAAGGATCGGCACTGAGCCCATTTCTCTTCACAGTAGTGTTGGATGAGATGACCAAGTCTATACAGCAGCCAGCTCCGTGATGCATGCTCTTTGCGGATGATATTGTCTTAATATCGGAGTCTAAAAGGGTGCTTAACGACAAGCTAGAACAGTGGAGAGCAGCACTAGAGCGCAAAGGTTTAAGGATAAGTCGCTCAAAGACAGAATACATGCATTGTAACTTTAGTGGCGAGGCGGAAGAGGACATCCAAATCACTATTCAGGGTATGGCGGTCCCACAAACGTCTAGGTTCAAATACCTGGGCTCGTACTTGCAGGAGGACGGAGAGATACACAGCGATGTAGCGCACCGTGTTCAAGCTGGATGGTGCAAGTGGAGAGCAGCAGCAGGGATCCTATGTGATAAGAGGTTTCCAGCAAAACTAAAGGGAAAGCTATATCGAGTGGCAGTACGTCCAGCTATGTTGTATGGAACAGACTGTTGGGCCATAAAGAAATCGCACGAGAAACAAATAGAGGTAGCGGAAATGCGAATGCCGAGGTGGATGTGCGGTCACACAAGACTTGACCGGATAAGAAACGAAGTGTATCGACAGAAGCTAGAAGTGGCCTGTATCACAGATAAAATACGAGAGGGAATATTAAGATGGTTTGGGCATGTCAAGAGGAGACCAATGGCGGCACCAGTTAGAGTTAGAGCAGTAGAGAACATCATCTTAGAGGGTAGGAGGAGTAGAGGAAGACCTAGATTGACTTGGGATGAGGTAATTAGGCGAGATATGATACACCGGCACCTCTCTGAGCACATGATCGAGGATAGGACTGAGTGGAGGCGTAAAATTAAAATTAAGGACTTCTAGTGTGACCTATAGGCAGGAAGGGTATTTGACGTCTGGTTTCGGGGCCTAAGTAGCCCATATCTGCCCTTTAACGATGATTCTACATGCACCTAGGATTTATGTATGCTATGTGTTGTATGATTTATTGTGTACTGTAGGATATGTGTTGTATGATTTATGGTATGATGTCCTGCTGCCGATATGGCTTTTGTATACTGTATGCTATGTGCTGTATGTTTTATTGTATGTTATCTTGCTAAACAGTATGACTTTTGCTATCGAGTCGGGAGTCTCATTGGAAGCGGTCTCTCTACCTAACAAGATAGAGGAAAGACTCGCCTACACCTACCCTCCCCAGACCCTGCTCTTGAGTGGGATATACTGGGTTTGTTTGTTTGTTTGTTTGTATCAGATTGCAAAGTGATCGGGTCCCTCCCCAGACCCTACACAAAGCGGGAGGTAAATGCACAGGGTAGGCCCTTTAACTAATAAAATCTAGGACTCCCAAACGCAGCTTCAGAATCTTATAAATCTTTCTACATATATCTTGCTTTACAAGAAACTGACCAAAGATACCCCAGATACATCAGATCCATCTAGACATTAGTAAGACTGCAAAATAAACCCACAAAATAAAGTGCAACTATTGAATCATGCAGTTCCAATATCAAATTTGTTAAAATAACATAGTCCTAAAGACAAAGATTACCAATGTTCTTATGAATCTACTGAGAGGTTATCCGACTGCTAAATTGAGCTTCCTATGAACATCAAATAACTATTTTATATGTAAAACGCAAATGAAAAGGGAACAGGTGAAAAATAACCCACGGGCCGCGATGAACGGGTAATATACCTACTAGTCTAAACAGAATAATCAAATGGAGATTAAGCAGACGACAATCAAATAAATACGCAACTGCAGTTCCTATAATTGGGACACAACATGGGTTTTATAGAAACCTACGACGAATTAGCCAACGGCATTGCTGAAATAATCGCATCAGATGAAAACAGCATATTCAACATACATCCTGTTATACGAATCATGAAGCTATGAAGGACAAGAATTCAGTAAGGTAGTCTAGGGTTTTAGCGACGTACGTGATGCTGGGAAGCAGAAGGCTGGGGTTCTTCTCTTATCTTGGTGCTAATCTTTGTGTTGTTAACAGGATTAGATGTCGGAGGAGGAGAAGAAATCTTGGTGGTGTCCTCCTCCATTATTCCGATTCGCTGGGTAATCTCCCTGCATCAACGCCGGATGAAAACAAATGAAATATACAAACCAGTCTGGCCGATCTGTTTTGACATTTTTGAAAGCCCAGAAATAACAGTTTGTTGTGGCTGAAAACGACCGTCCAATGACAATCAGTTAGAGTTCACATAGACTCAGAAAAGAGACATCGTTGTGGCTACACCCAAGAAGAATGCCACGCCCAAACAACAAAGACCTGGACTTCCTTAGCATCACAGTCTCAAGAATCCGTAAAAAATGAGCAGCCACTCGACATAATCAACTCCGTAACATTTGAACAACAATATAGCCTGTTTGCCAAAACAGGCCTAAAAGACTAAGGAACTGTCAGAACAATGAAATCATATACATAAACTGCCACATTGAGTGGTCTCAGATGTGTATACAATCATCATCATCGACCATAATCGTCGACAAATATAGCCTCAGATCCTGACTCTCCGATCATCATTGACAAAAAATTTCAGATCAAACAAACATCACCACCATGCCAAAGCAAACGTAAGCAAGCATGAAACAACTACAATGAAATAAGACAAAAATAGTAACATCAAGATGGCTCAGATGTGTATACAAACATCATCATCGCCCAAGGCAATCGTTGACATATCTCGTCTCAAATGGAGACTTCCCAATCATCATAGACATAAAATTTCAGCTAAAACAAATACCATCACCATCGATTCATCGCAGTAAACCTGGAATGCGACATCTATCCCGAAGGGCCAACAGGTCCATCGGAGGCGGCGGCAACTCGAGACTCGCCACCATCCAGACACTCGCCAAATCCAGGGGCATGCAACAACCATCGGCGATGAACAAATAGGGAAGTAGAGCCGTTGACCACCCATAGAACGGAGGTCGATGACCATCAAAGCCAAAAGCCCAAATAAAATGCCTCAATAAAGACAAACCGCAAACCTGGATGCATCAGGCCACTACAAGAATCACCAAAGATCAGCAACCAAAGGAAGGGTCGAACACCAACGGCGACGGTGCGACCGTCCATAGAGCGGAGATTGGCGACCCTAGGCCTCAGATCGCAAACCTAGATGCACCAGGTTACCCCCAAACTCGTCGGATATCGTAGGGAGACAAAGGCGATTTGAACCTCCATTGTCGCAGCCATTCACACCGATAGGGCCACCGCCTGGTCCAGCCGAACCACAAAAGGGCACCGGACCGGCAATAGCCCCTACCGTCGTGTCAGCCACCTGTCACCGCCCCGACACCTTCGACCTCCACATACAGGTCGTAAAACGCCGGCGATGCCACACGAACATCGTGCACCGTCAGGCGGCTGCACCACCGAAAATCGGAGGCACATGGACCTCTTGAGGGTAACAGATCTGTATGAGGGCTGGCGGTGGCGGTGAGTGTGGCGGTGGCGGTGGCGGTGAGTGTGGCGGTGGCGGTGGAAGTTGTGAAAATGAAGGTGAAAGGCCTAATTTAAAGGGGCATCAAACGATTGTGAATGGTACATGCATAAAGCAGTTGTACCTCACTGCATAAACCACTTATACTTCACTGTAGTTACTATTCATTTCACATGCTTTTTAAATATATAGGAAAATATAATAACTTAAAGTTTTTTCTTTAATTTTGGAAAAATGTTTTTCCCCCTAAAAGAATTCCAAAACACTTTTAATGTAATGATATATAAAAACATATTTATAAATAACAATAAATAATCATAAAATTATAAAAAAACATTTCTGAAGTAATAAAAAACTTTTAATAATAAAGTTAAATAATATCTTTTAGAATTAGAATTATTCATAAACGAACCGAATTCAACCAACTAAACCGTTCAAAACTGATCTATTCGGTTCGGTTATCCGATTTAATCTATTAAACACGTATATTATTTGGTTTATATGGATAAGTGCACCGAATAAGCAAAATTTTATGTAATCGTTAACGGAACCAAAAACCGAATTCTCGATTTGATTCGGGTTTTTCCGGTTACACATACGGTTCAGTTTTCAGTTATTATCTGTGTGTGGTTGTTTTGAACATTCATAATTACTACAATAAAAAATAATAAAACTAAAAGAAATAATAAATAAATAAAACTTAAAAATAATTAGTTTTGAAATATTAAGGGGTGATATGATAATAAAAAAACATAAAGTAAAAAAGTTAACTATTTTAAAAGATTAAAGGGAGAGATATAACAAGTAAAAATTATGTAAAGGGGGTACGTATAGCACCACCCTTCATGAAACGTGAATTTTACAATGTCCAAAATGCCCCCACTCAAGTATTCAATCCACAAGAGTGTGCCCCATCTGTATGTATCAAGTTTTTTAAAAAAATTATTTTTTCACACAATTACAATTACCCTATCATGTATCTTTATAAACTAATATTTTAAACAGTAATTTACCACCTCTTATGCATCCCATACAACCACCTACCTGATGAGGACGTGGGTTTTAGAGAGAGTAGGTGGGAGAGATCATCTAGGTATTGGATATGTCACCGCCCACAGTCATCACCAGTGGTTGCCTCGTCGTCACCATGGGTTGTTAGACAAGAAGATCATTAAGGGATCGTAGAAGGTTGTGTTAGTGAATTTATCCATCGTGGAGAACTCGGAAAAGAAGTACATATTTTTAAGCAATCAAATGCTTGATTCTTAAAAGTAAATTTTCGGATATTTTTGACAAGTTGAAACCTAGTGTTTGTAAGAGAGTTCGACAAAGACTAGCACTTCTCCGATAACAAGTTTGAAGGAAAATGAACAATCAATGAGTCATAATGTCTCCATGATAAATGAGTTAAAGTCAAACGGACAATGTTACACAAAAGTTGGATTTTGTGATACGTTTGACAAATATCAACATCAATTTGAGAGATGTGTGAAACAAAATTAGGATAACCAAGGTTATCGAAACAGCGACCGGTCATCATTCACAAAGTCATCTCCAATATACGGGTCAAGTCATTCGAATACGACATGGTTTGAAAATCCGAGTCAAACTTGGTTTCCATCTAAGCGTTGTTGTTACATTTATGAAAAACCAAGTCACATTGCACGGACTGTATCATCAATTTAATTCACTTAATCGACAACATAGTAATAATTTAAAGTTAAATCAATATAATAATATTTCATCAACTCAAGATTTAAAAAATCTAATGTTATGAATCAATTAAAGACCCACCAAAAGATGTCTATGAATATTCTACTAAAAATGAGCAAGATGCAAGTATATGTGCTAGATAGAAGTTAAATTTAAGAAGCACAACGTTTCATTGATATAATAAAGATCATTGTCAAGCCTAATACTGAAGGACCAGATATTCCTAAAGAGTCTACTTCTCAACCATCCAATAAAGATTGAGATATCTTGACAACATAATCCTTAAGGGAAGTATTATTGGACCCATGTAAGATTCGATCTGCCCAAGACACATATAAAATTGATGTGGCTAGTGTGATATGATCCAAGTCGGGTCATACCCAATAACAAGCTAGACAAACACCTGCAATATTTGTTTATTGATTTGATCAATTAAATAAATATCAACACTATATATATTTAGAAAATGGTTTTCTAAATGAAAGATGCACTTGAGAAATGAATAAATAACATGGGTTTATTTATTTAAAGAGAGTACTTTATATTGTTATTTAATAGGTTAAATAACATTATTAAGTTAATATAACATGTCTTGTTATTTGTCTAAAATACAAGTTTGTTTAAAAGGATTTAATTAAACTTGTTACAATTAAGTTGAATGGAAGATTCAAAAGGGAAGCCCCTCATTGGACCTCCCAACCTCTCGGCCTAAATGGCTGAAAAGAGGACTACCATGTGTTGTTGGTTGCTTAACTAATAGACAAAACCCACATGCAAGAACATATCTCTCACTTCTCAAGAAAATCAAGAGCTTTTCTCTCCCTTCTTTCTCTCATTATTCTCGGACCAAAAGAGGGCAGAAAGAAGCTTAAAACTTGGCTGGAACAAGGTGTTCAAGGCTGTGAAAAAGTGTTGAGGATCCTAGCTTCCAAAGGTGTTTGTTGGTGGCTTGGGGTATAGCTTACTTGAGGTCTTCTTGGTTGAAGATTGAGCTGCAAATTTCATCATCTTCACCTTCACACTTCACGATTTCAATAGGTAGTTTGTGTGGTTGGTTTTATTTTAAAAGCATGTTCTTCCATATAAAGATCCTTTTTTCATGGGTTTTGTTTTAACTAGTGTATATGATACATAAACTAACTAACATCAAAATGGGTTTTCGATATAAACTCCACTGCGTTTTACATGTTAAATGGTTAATATGACTTTGGTAAACATCTACAAAACCCATCAATGGCATCAAGAGCCAGATTATATGGATACATGCTTCAAACATGAAATTTTCGGGTCCTTTTTTATAAAAAGTGGGCTGGAAATTTCTCTAAATGGAAGTCCCTTTGTTTTTCAAGATATTACTTTATATGCATGTAAGGATCTTGAAAAATATAAATCATAAGATGGTTTGTTTGTTTGGATAAAACCCACTTGTTCTTGGTTTATGTTGGCTAAGAACTTGGGTTCAAAAGGGGCTGCCAAAATCGATAGATATATACATATTTGGATATGTTTTAAGTGCATAAAACCTAGCCATGACCTTGTGTTTGATTATTTGTGGTTGTGATTCATTTGAATGTAATAAAGGCTATGTAATTTATTTGTTTCATTTGGTATGTAATAAGTAGATTAGCTTGCACTTTATTTTACTAGAAAAATGTATTAGGACTTTTTCTATGTAATAAGTATTTTTGGGGCTGTTTTGTAAGACAAAGAAGGTACCTAAAGATGGTGGTGGAATCACAACACAAAAGGCATACTTGAAGCATTTGGATGCAAGTTCAAGTGGGAGTTCATCAACACAACAATGTGTCATGTTTTACCCTAGGAATGACCTCTTGACACACTTGTGATGGCAAGCAAGTGTGATCAAAATAGTTGGCTATGGTTATGCACTTATTTTTTTATGTTTGGTTGATTATTTGGTTGTTTGGTTGTGTTTAATATTTTGATTGAAAATAGACAAACTAGTTAACCAATTATGATAAATCAAGCATAAAAATGGTTCTTTATAATCATTAAAGGAATTAATAAAATGTGTTTATTAAGGGTTAATGATTTAATAAAAATGGATTTTAATAAAAGGAACCTTGAAAATAGTTTTTCAAATAATACCATGCATTTGAATGCATACAAGTTGTATGGTATAAAAGGCCTTTTCTAAAAACTAGAATTTTAGAAACTACAAAAACCCTTTCAAAAACAAGTTTAACACCTTCCTTTTAAACAACACTCAATTCACTTGTAACTTATTTATGTGATAAAGGTCACCTAACCATAAATATAGAAACTTGTGAAGTTGAGGTGAAATTACCATATTTGTGGGATAAAGGTCACCTAACCACTTATATTTGTAAAATCACACGTGTGTCTAAGTAGAACGACTTGATTTGGAAATCATGCATTAGGATCACCGAAGCATGACGTACAAACGGTGTTGATGGGATAAACATACCAAACAAAACATAAGATGTTTAAGACGATCCCATATAACTAGAAATTGTAATAGGTTACAATTGTCAAACGTTGACTACCTTGTTAATTTAAATAAAGGGATAAAGGTCACCTAACCGATATTTAAATGTAACGTTGGAAATCATGCATTAAAATGCTTAAATATCAAAATACTAAAATTTGAACACTGTAAAATTGTAGATGGCTAACAACAATAATGCAATCCCGACCGTCCATAACCTATCACTAAGAACCATACTTGAAAAGGAACGTCTAAACCATGGGAACTTCATGGATTGGTACCGAAACTTGAGAATCATTCTCAAGCAAGAAAACAAGTCCGATGTGTTAGACGATCCCATTCCCAATCAACCTGATGAAAATGACGTAGAGGCCTTTACCGAGTGGGTCAAATACATCGAGGACTTTGTGCAAGTCTCATGTCTCATGCTAGCGAGTATGATTCTCGATTTGTAAAAGGACTTTGAGAACCACAATGCCTATGACATGATCACCCAGTTGAAGGAAATGTTCCAACAACAATCAAGGGTGGAGCGCTTTGAAACGGTTCAAGCACTCCATGCATGTCGGATGGACGAGACCCAATCGGTGTCATCTTACGTTCTTAAGATGAAGAGCCACATTGATCGCCTCGAAAGGCTTAACTGTCGTGTGTACAACGAGTTGACAACGGATTTGATCCTCAACTCCCTATCAAAGAAGTTTGATAGCTTTGTTATGAACTATAACATGAATGGATGGGACAAGAGCATTGGTGAGCTTCATTCAATGCTCAAAACGGCCAAGGCGGGCATGGGTAGAAAGGTTCTACCGGTCCTTACGATCAATGAAGGAGGTAGTAGGAAGAGGCACCTCCCCGACCCTAGGGCAAGTGTTGCCAAAGGGAAGGGGCACGTCAAGGGGAAGGGTAAGGGTAAAGCAAAAGTGGAACCGCCCAAACCGAAAGAAAAGAAGCAAAAGGTTGCTCATGATGACCCATGTTTTGAGTGTGGTGAGGTAGGCCATTGGAAACGCAATTGTCCGGTCTATCTCAAAGAGTTGAGATCGAAGAGGGACGCGGGGCAAACCTCAGGTACAATCTTTATGATACATGTTGAGCTAAATGTTATTTCTTCTAACACATGGGTATTGAATACCGGATGTGGAACTCATATTTGCAATTTGTTGCAGGGGTTCATAAGAAGTGAGCATTATGCAAAAGGGGAAATTAGTCTCTTTATGGGCAATGGTACAAAGGTTCACGTGGAAGCCCAAGGAGACTACATTTTGAAGCTTCCAAGTGGTTTGGAAGTTATTTTAAAGAATGTTTTGTATGCTCCTAGTTTGACTAGGAACATTATTTCTGTTTCCCATTTAAGACAATGTGATTATGATTTCAAGTTTGTTGACAATGATATTTATGTTTCTTTAAATCATATGTTTTATTTTAAGGCTATACCTTGCAATGGTATTTATGAATTGGTTCATGAAAACACAACATATATAGCTCAATGTACCAAGCAACCACCAAAAGGCTCAAACAAAATTTGAGTGATTCCTATCTTTGGCATTGTCGCCTTGGTCACATAAACAAGAATCGTATGCAAAAACTCCAAAAGAATGATCTTTTGAAAACTAATGAAAATGATTCATTTGATGTATGCGAGTTTTGTTTACAAGGTAAAATGACAAAGGCCCCTTTTAGTGGGACTAATAAAAGGGCAAAGGATTTATTAGGGATCATACATTCGGATGTATATGGACCTTTTAAACCAATAACTAGGAATGGTGAAAGATACTTCATTTCCTTTACCGATGACTGTAGTCGTTATGGGTATGTGTACTTGTTAAGACACAAACATGAATCTTTTGAAATGTTCAAAATCTTCAAGAATGAAGTAGAAAATCAACTCAACAAAACGGTCAAGATTCTTCGTACAGATAGAGGAGGTGAATACCTAAGTAGTGAATTTCAAGAGTATATTAGAAGTTATGGGATTGTCTCACAACTTACTCCACCTGGAACACCACAACATAATGGTGTGTCTGAGAGGAGGAATCGGACTCTATTGGATATGGTTCGATCTATGATGGCTAGAAGTACACTACCTCTATCATTTTGGGGTTTCGCGTTGCTCTCCACGGCCCGTATTTTAAATATGGCCCCAACCAAGAAAGTGGAAAGGACACCTTTCGAAGTATGGCATGGAAGGGTTCCATCATTATCATATTTAAAAGTTTGGGGGTGTGATGCTTATCCTAAGCAATACACTCAAAACAAACTAGAAGCCCGATCCACAAAGTGTATCTTCATTGGATATCCTAGAGATTGTATTGGATATTATTTCTATGATCCGACAAAGCAGAAAGTGTTTATTGCTCGAAAGGCAGAGTTCTTGGAAACTAAGTTTCTTTCGAAAGAAACTAGTGGAAGAGCAGTGGAACTTGAAGAGGTTCAAGATTCACAAGACGATACACAATTGGTTGATACTAGCAATTAACATGAGGATGTTTAGAATGATCATATGGATGATTAAGATACACAAAATGTTCGCAGATCTGGTAGAATTAGTGTTCCTCCTGAGAGATATGGATTTTTCATGGATGGATGCTATGTGGTAGATTCGGATGAACCAACCACATACATGATACAATGTCAAAACCTGATTTTGACAAATGGCAAGAAGCCATGAACATTGAGATGCAATCCATGTATGATAACCAAGTTTGGGAATTGGTTACACCACCTCTTAAGTCCAATATAGTTGGAAGTAAGTGGGTTTTCAAGAAGAAAACCATATGCATGGAAACTTGGATACCTATAAAGCTAGACTTGTAGCAAAAGGTTTCACTCAAACTCAAGGGGTTGATTATGATGAAACCTTTTCGCCTGTGGCAATGCTAAAGTCTATCAGGATATTGTTTGCCATAGCAGCATATTATGACTATGAGATTTGGCAAATGGATGTCAAAACCGCTTTCCTTAATGGATATCTTGAGGAAGATGTCCATATGAAACAGGCTGAAGGTTTTGTCGATCCAAAACATCCTAACAAGGTATGCAAGTTAAAGAAGTCAATCTATGGATTGAAACAAGCGTCAAGAAGCTGGAATCACCGTTTTGATGATGAAGTAAAGAAATTTGGCTTCATCAAGAACGCTGATGAAGCTTGTGTATATAAGAAAGCTAGTGGGAGCACTATCACTTTCCTTGTATTATATGTCGATGACATTTTACTACTTGGAAACGACATTCCAACCTTGGAAGGTGTAAAAGCCTGGCTTGGAAGCTGTTTTTCCATTAAGGATCTTGGTGAAGCCACCTATATTTTGGGAATAAAGATCTATAGGGATAGATCAAGACGGCTGATAGGTTTAAACCAAAGTGCATACATTGAAAAGATCTTGAAAAGGTTCAAGATGGAGAATTCTAAGAAAGGTTTGGTACCTATTCAAAAGGGGACTATATTGAGCTCATCTCGATGCCCTAGTTCAAAGGTTGAACAAGAAAGAATGAATGGAGTCCCATATGCATCTGCTATAGGATCCATCATGTATGCAATAATATGTACTAGGTCGGACGTGTCATGTGCTCTAAGCATGACAAGTAGATATCAACAGAATCCTGGTAATAGTCATTGGATGGTTGTTAAGAGTATTTTGAAATACCTTAGAAACACTAAGGATATGTTCTTAATATATGGATCTGGTGATGAGGAGCTCGTAGTAAAGGGTTACACGGATGCGAGTTTCCAAACTGATCGAGATGATTCTCGATCACAGTCGGGATATGTCTTCATTATGAATGGAGGAGCGGTCTCTTGGAAGAGCTCAAAGCAAGATGTAGTGGCACTATCTATAACAGAATCAGAATACATCGCCGCTTCATTGGCAGCACAAGAAGCTGCATGGCTTAGGAAGTTCATTGCTGATCTAGGGGTCGTTGCTACCATTCAAGACCCCCTAGAGATCTTTTGTGACAACGAGGGTGCGATTGCTCAAATCAAGGAACCTCGTGCTCATCAAAAGACTCGACACATTGAACGGAGATTCAACTACATAAGGGATGAAGTTAAAAAGGGAAAGATATGTATTCGCAAAGTTCACACCGATCAAAACATTGTGGATCCATTCACGAAGCTCCTAGATAGGTCAAAGCATGAAAATCATACTTGTGCCCTAGGACTTCGATATTCTAGTGATTGGACTTGATCAAATTTTGTATTTGGATATTGGAACTTATGTTATTTGACTTAATTATGTGGTTATAAATTTCATTTGTTCTTCTATTTTAGAATGTTTAAATCCATGAATAAATAAGTTATTTTAAACGTCCGTAGTCGATCATACTTGTGGTAACAACTATGAATGTAAGACTATACTGAACTTGGATTGGTTGATATTCATAAGGTATGAATATAGAGCAAGAGGTTGCTACCAAGGTTCATTGATATCTATGGGATATAGATATTGGACCGACCCGCTCTCAATTATTTCTGCATGGAATCTTTGTGACTAGTCATAAGAGATATTGAGTAAATGCGAATATCATTGTATCCTCAGACCTGAGATACATATTGGGTCTTGATATTCACCAAGTATTGTACTTTGACTTAGTACTTTGTTGTTCTGAAAGATTGGCAGTACATAAGGCTGAGTTCAGGTATGATATAAGGTGATTATGAGAGACGTATGTAGTCAAGATGGAATTTGTTCCTCTTATTCGTTGAAAGTTAGAAGTCTAAGGCCTATTAAAGTTAAATCAACGGAGAATGACAATTCTGTGTCTCTGGGATTTAACATGACATCTATAACAAAAGGATAAATGATTAATTCACCTAAAACATTTTCAAGTAAGGTACTTGAAAAGGATGATGTTATTGAATGGCACTTAGTCATATACATTAGGGGTAGCAAACCGTTGCTAGGCGTTATTTGCTGCTTGCATCAATTTTCTAAATGAAAGATGCACTTGAGAAATGAATAAATAACATGGGTTTATTTATTTAAAGAGAGTACTTTATATTGTTATTTAATAGGTTAAATAACATTATTAAGTTAATATAACATGTCTTGTTATTTGTCTAAAATACAAGTTTGTTTAAAAGGATTTAATTAAACTTGTTACAATTAAGTTGAATGGAAGATTCAAAAGGGAAGCCCCTCATTGGACCTCCCAACCTCTCGGCCTAAATGGCTGAAAAGAGGACTACCATGTGTTGTGGTTGCTTAACTAATAGACAAAACCCACATGCAAGAACATATCTCTCACTTCTCAAGAAAATCAAGAGCTTTTCTCTCCCTTCTTTCTCTCATTATTCTCGGACCAAAAGAGGGCAGAAAGAAGCTTAAAACTTGGCTGGAACAAGGTGTTCAAGGCTGTGAAAAAGTGTTGAGGATCCTAGCTTCCAAAGGTGTTTGTTGGTGGCTTGGGGTATAGCTTACTTGAGGTCTTCTTGGTTGAAGATTGAGCTGTAAATTTCATCATCTTCACCTTCACACTTCACGGTTTCGATAGGTAGTTTGTGTGGTTGGTTTTATTTTGAAAGCATGTTCTTCCATATAAAGATCCTTTGTTCATGGGTTTTGTTTTAACTAGTGTATATGATACATAAACTAACTAACATCAAAATGGGTTTTTGATATAAACTCCGTTGCGTTTTACATGTTAAATGGTTAATATGACTTTGGTAAACATCTACAAAACCCATCAACCTAAAAGAATCATGTCCGCTATATTGAAGAGTTCAAGTATGAAGAAAATATTCTATGTGTGGATCTACGTATGAATAGTTTGTTTATGCTCACATGCTCACCTTATACGCATGTAAGGCCCCGTTCCCGGGACGCTCACAGTTGGTCATTCATCGCACATAAAACATACATTTAAATAGAAATTTCAGCGGAAGCATTCAAAAGAGACATCTCATTTCATCATAAAAGCTTTTACAATGTTTACATCGTTATTGTTTACAAAACGGTCATAAACAGTGACCTCTAGTATAGAAACATTAAAATTTTATCTAAAGAAGATTCCTTAAGTAATCCCGTTTATCGGGATCCTCAAGGAACACTTGCACGCAACATAATGCGTGGCAACATTATCAAAAGGAGAATGCCATCCCAAAAGAGCTGAGTAGCCGCCTCGTGCCATCCTCAGCAACACTACCTGTCATCTGGAAACACATAAAAGTCAGCGGTGCTGAGTGAGTTCTAGTTTTATAATAAAACATATTTTTCTTTCATTAAAACCGTTCTTAGATATATGCGATCACACAACATACGTACACGTAGATAATATTATTATTATCTTCATCAATCGTTCATTAGCTTTCATTCGTGTACCATTCATCGTCATCATTCACGTTCGTTCATACATTCTTTACTTTTGTTCGTACGTTCGTTATCTTCATTCATACATTCAATACGTTCATTCGTACGTTCATTACATTCGGTAACATGTACCATACCCCGAACATCGTACCATACTGCTGGTGCTGGACCTGTGGTAATCAACCACGAACGTTGTGCACTACTGCTGATCCAGTCACCTAGGGTAGGTACATGCACCATTTATCTTTCCACTTTCCTTCTGGATCAATGCCATATGCTATACCCCGAACATTGTGCACTACTGCGGGTGCTGGACCTGTGATGATCAATCACGAACGTTGTGCACTACTGCTGATCCATTCACCTAGGGTAAGCGGCAAGGATCCCATACATACATATGGTCAATCACAAAGACTGACCCCAATGTGCATCCTTCGGGGTAGCTAACCCGCACACCGTTAAGCTAACACCTGCCAGGGGTGTGCACCTCCATACATTTGCTTGCAAGCCTTTCTTACATTCATTCGTTCATTCATTAATGCATGCATTCATTCATCATGTTCCTCTTTCATTATCTTTCACTTTACGTTCTTATTACATTCGTTTCATTCATTCATTCATCACGTAAAGTCACGGAAGATAAACATACATCGACACAAGGAATATCGATATTTACAAATCATCAATCATTACCATCATATAAGGCTACATCATACTTATCATACATACATCCTACATACACATCTTTCCTCATTCACATCAGCCCGATTTGGGCGATTGGACATCCTTCAGTCGCATGGCCTCCATGCGACTGAATCGTGCGATTGGGCAACTATGCGGATGGGCATACAATCGTGCGAATGAACCTCCTATCGTGCGAATGAACTCTATACGAATGGGCTTCTATGTGACTAACCCTCAGTCGTGCGACTGAGCTACTATGCGACTGGACTTATGCGACTGAACCCCCAGTCGCATGACCTGTCGTGCGACTAAGTCCCCAGTCGTGCGACTGAGCTTCAGTCGTGCGATTGACTGTCAGTCGTTCCTCAGTCGTACGATTGGCTCTTCAGTCGCCTAACCCTAACTGGGCAGCGAATGGAGTTCATCCCGAACAGCAGCCGCGACCTACGGCCTTCAAACTCCTCTATACTCATTTCCAGCCTAAATTAGCCCTCCCAAACCTCAGGGATTCATACTAGGACATCATACAAGCATATGCAAGTCCTAAATCGTACCTTAAACACATTACCCAAGATTTCACTTAAATGGGTCAAACATACACTTTTTCAAAAATGAGTTTATATGTGTCCCAGCCCCAAAATCGTATGAAAACAAGTAAATGAGGGGTCCTAGAACTCACATAATCAAGGAGAAGATGAAGAGCTTCGTTTGGACTAGTCACTCGACAAATCTCAAGCCCGAATCACCACTTTCTCTCTTTCTTTCTCTTCTTTCTCTGTTTTCTCTCTCTCTGCTCTTCCTCCCGACTGAAATGTGTAAGTGTGGGGGAGGGAAGATGGCTGCCCCTCCTTTATAGCTACAGCTCAGTCGCCCGAGGCCCAGGCGACTGGACCTTAGTCGCATGAACACCATGCGACTGGACCTCCAGTCGTATGAGTTCCATACGGTTGAACCTTCAATCGTCCGAGCATCATGCGATTGGGACTCCAGTCGCATGAATTCCACGCGACTGAGCCTCAGTCGCACGACATTCGAAAAAGTCAAACTTCCTGGTGTTACAACGCTGATGCGTTTATGTTTTGTATATGTTTTAAGTGTTTAAATGTATGCGTTTAACGTGATTTTATTATCGAACGGAATCACTTTGTCCCGCTTATGAAACGCAGGTACTTGGAGCTAAAAGGAAGGAATTTGAGCGTTAGAGAAAGACAACTGAGATCTGGAACATGGAAAGACAACAAAAGAAAGATTGAAGGCAAAATTTTGCAAGGGACGTAACTTACGTCCTCAAGGACGTAGCTTACGTCCTTAACCTATTTCCCCTGATTTGAGGACGTAAGACAGTAGCTCAGGACGTACACAAGTGGAGAGGACGTAGCTTACGTCCTTATGGACGTAACTTACGTCCTTATCCTGGGTTGACCAGAACCTTCGGTTTTGACCACATTTAAGGGGGGAATTAGGGCAAAAACACATTAAGCAGTAGCAGACGCGGGAAGAGACGAAAAGGGGCGATTTGGAGCTCTTCTCTACTTCTCTAACTCATTTTCATCATCATCAAAGTCAATCCAAATCCAAGTGCCATGGAGTTGCAACCAAGATCATCACCCGGATTCCACGCTTCAATCAACATGAGAGGCTAAGCTTCTTTGGGTTTTCCCCCGGTTCGTGTATTGTAAGACTATGGTTTGTTAACATTTGAAAACTAGATTGCATCCTTGTGTTTTGTATTTGATTGCTTGAAACATTTATGCTAGTACTTTGAGCTTAACTTGAATTCCCAAATTGAATGAATGAGTATGAAATTTGTCTTTGAGAAATGGAGTTGGTCATGTGTGCTATGTAGATGTAGAGTTTGAATGTTCTTGTGTAATGAAGTGTATTATTGTCCGTGTTAACGTTGACGATTCTTGACACCTAAACCTTGTAATGATGAACTCGTTAGCATAAATCATACCTTTGATGCAAGTTAGTTGGATTGGTAGAACCATAACCTTATGATATCAACCGGGGGTGAACCTTATTATTAAACTTTGTTTTGTTAACCATTGTTCTAAGTTTGCCAAGTTTTACTAATCATTTTTAAGGAACCTTTTTGTTTTGCTCATTCCTTTGTGTTGGACAAAGTCTCAACACCATTTCAAGTAAACATATCAAAGCTTTTATAAACAAAATAGCAAGCTTCATAATTGACTCGTTAGTCCAATTCAAGTCTAAACACAAACCATATAGTCCTTGTGATTCGATACCCTTCTTACCATTTGCTACATAGTTTTGGTACTAAGGAACTATACAAATACTATCTTTGACTAGTGCACGCGACAAGCCGGTCAAAATTTGGCGCCGTTGCGGGGAGTAGTGCGCTTTGTGTGTAGAATTGTGTTGACTAGTGTGTGATTTTCTGTTTAAGTGTTTGGTTATTTTTGCATCATTCCTTTTCCCTTGTTATGCTGGGTGTATTATTTGTATAGATCACAGGTAGTGCATGCATACTAGAGCATCCGGAAGAACCTCTCCGTTGGTGTTTGAACCGGAAATTGAACGCTTTGCAAGAAGGAACCGAACCAACCAAATGGAGGGAGGTAGTAACAACCGACCCCCACCACAACACAGCATTCCACAAAATCCACCACCACCCATTAATGAGAATAACCCCAACCCAAACCGTAGACGAACTCATATCCATAGTAACCCAACTTTTGAATATGTGAACCAAAACCCCATGGGTCACTTTGGCCCACCAAACTTAGATGAGCTAAGAAATGCCATTCATGACGATGAGCCATT
Organism: Flaveria linearis; assembly: GCA_024085815.1. Taxonomy (NCBI): domain Eukaryota; kingdom Viridiplantae; phylum Streptophyta; class Magnoliopsida; order Asterales; family Asteraceae; genus Flaveria; species Flaveria linearis. The sequence continues at coordinate 32,678 of JABSNV010001388.1, forward strand.
TAGTGTTCCATCTTACCAATCACCCGAGCGGGTGAGTGTTCACACCTATCACACGGGTGATAGTGATGATTATGAGTATGACAATGAAGGCAATGGGGAGTTTTACAATGAAGGAGGGTATGCTGGTGATTATGGCTACCAAGGTGATAATTATGATGAATGGAACCATGGGTATATGGAGAATGAGAACTACAACTACAACCGTCAACATAGACAAAACCAATTTAGGAATCCAAACATAAATGCCAACCCAAACCAAATTCCTCAGTTTGTCGGTGTAGCTAATCAAGGACCACAAAGAAGATACCCAATGCATCAAGAAGTGAATGGTCCTCCACGCCAACAACCTCAACGAGCTAGAACACAAGGTGTAAATGGTAGGTTCCGACCCATCATATCGGACAATGTCTCTCCTATTGTTCCACCGACTCCGGGAAGGCGTTCATTTGATTGCAAGCCTAACTACATCAACATCTTACCTCATTTTCATGGCATGTCAACGGAGGAGCCTTACACACATATATCCGAATTCTCCGACATATGTGGCACAATTGGAGGACACAACTTCTCACAAGATGAGGTGCGTTTAAGATTGTTCCAATTTTCATTGAAGGACAAGGCAAAGCAATGGTTTTTAACCTTGCCGGCTAATAGTATTCGAACATGGGGAGAAATGCAACAAGTCTTCCTTGACGAATACTATTCAATGGCCAAAACGGATGAAATGAGGGACGAGATCCGGACATTCCAACAACAATCCGGAGAGCCACTTCATGAAGCTTTTACTCGTTTCAAAGAGTTGATAAGAAAGTGTCCACATCACCAAATTGAGCTTTGGGAGCTAGTAAAGAGTTTTGTGAACGGATTGACAAAAGAAGAAAGGAAATACCTTAAGTCTACTAGCAATGGAACCTTGTTGAATAACCCCGAGGAAGAGGATTGGGAGTTCCTTGAAAGGATGAGTAAGAACTCAAGAGCCGAAGAATCCGTAGATAGGAAAGCAAAGCACCCTATTCCAAAATCCACCTCCGACATTGACTCAAGTGCAAAGGATCGAATAGCCGCGTTGGAAAGGGAGTTAGCTCGCATGAAGAAGAAAGATGTAAATGCGGTTCAATTCGCGGTTTGTGAAGAATGTGGGGACATTGGTCATAGAGCCGATAGTTGTCAAGTAAACATGGCTCAAGGAACCGAAGAGGTGAATCAAGTTTATGGAGACCGGAAGCCTTTTGACATGAACTCCAACACTTACCATCCGGGTTTGAGGAACCATCCCAACCTTAGGTATGGTAATCCTTCAAACCAAATGAACCCAAACTTCCAACCGGCCAACCAAGGTGGACAAGGCTATCAAAACCGCCAAGGGAATAATCAAGGGGGAAATTACAACCAAGGTGGATACCAAAGGAGCAACTACAATCAAGGAGGTAATCAAGGCTACAATCGGGATGGTAACTTCCAAAGAAATTACAACAATAATCAAGGTGGACCATCGGGAAGCCAAGGAGGTGGAGATGACTCGTTGAATGCAAAGTTAGATGCTCTTATGAACATGGTGAAAGAATCTAACAATGACATCAAGGAGATGAAGAGAGCAAATGAAGTAAGAGATAAGTCACATGAAGCTCTCACAAGGCAAGTTGGTCAACTAGCCGAAGATTTGGGCCGACTTAAGGGAAGCGGTGGAAGATTGCCAAGTGATACAACCGTGAATCCACAACATCAAGGCTCAAATTCTAAAAACACACGCGAGGTATCAATCAATAAACTTAATTTGCGTAGTAGTAAGATAGTTGAAAATGGTTTTAAACCACCACCACCCCAATTTGTTGAAGGGGTGGTGGAAGATGTTACTGATAAAAGTGACGATGAGGGTGAAAGTAGCCAAACGGGTCAAAATGAAAATTTTTCTGAAAAATCTAAAACCAAACCCGTTGAGGTTACACAAACTCCTAAGGCTAAGGAAAAGGTGGTGGAGGGTAATACCGTCCCTTTTCCCGAAGCTCTTAAGGCACCCTTGCAAAAAGTGGTAAAGAAGAGAGGTCCACAACAAGATAAAATGTGGGAAATTTTTAAACAAGTGAAAATTAATTTGCCACTTTTAGATGCAATCAAGCAAGTTCCTTCATATGCTAAGTACTTAAAAGAACTATGTACCCAAAAGAGAGCTCACAAATTCCCTAAAAAGCTTGATTTGACTGAAAATATGAGCTCTATTCTTTCGGGTGCCCTTCCACCTAAGCTACAAGACCCGGGAGCGCCCATTATATCTCTTCAAGTGGGAGAATTCAAAATGACAAGGGCACTCTTGGATCTTGGTGCTAGCGTAAGTATTTTACCGGGTAGCTTGTATGATCAATACGACTTTGGTCCGCTTCAAGAAGCTAAGACCACCGTGGTATTAGCCGATTTAACACCCAAGCTTCCCCGTGGGATAATTACCGATGTGATAGTAAAAGTTGAGGGTTTTTACTATCCGGTGGACTTTTAGTACTTGATTATGTTTCCATAGATCAAACCAAACAACCTACGGTTATCTTGGGTCGACCATTTTTGGCAACTTCAAATGCTCAAATCAATTGCAAAACGGGAACGGTTGACATGACATTTGGTAACAATAGGTTGAGGCTTAATGTATTTTCAGGTATGACTAACCCTCCTATTAATGATGAATGCTACATAGCCGACATTATTGATGAGTGTATACCTCTATGCGACATGGTCGTTGATGAGGAAAACACAATGGAGGATTGTTTCATGTTTGACAGGTTGAGAGTGGAAACTGAAAAGCAACTAGAGGAGGAAGAAGGGGAGATAATGAGTGTGGCCATGAAGAGTGAGCGACCACCATGGTCGGTTCAAGTGGAGCCACTACCCGAGAAGATCGACACCGGGTTGAAACCTTCATTGCAAGAACCACCACAAGTTGAATTGAAAGAATTACCAAAGCATTTAAAATATGCTTTCCTTGTAAGAATGAAACTTTACCTGTTATTATTGCTTCTAATCTATCCATTGAACAGGAAGGTGCGTTGATGGAGGTGTTGATTGCTAACAAGGAGGCAATTGGATGGACCATTGCGGATCTAAAAGGAATTAGCCCCTCAATTGTATGCACAAAATCATCACGGATCCGGAAATCAAACCATCACATGATGCCCAACGAAGGTTGAACCCAAACATGAGAGAGGTAGTCAAGAAGGAGGTATTGAAGTGGCTAGATGCAGGTATCATCTTTGCAATCTCTGACAGTACTTGGGTGAGCCCTACACAAACTGTACCAAAAAAAGCGGGCATCCAAATTGTTAAAGATGACTCAGGTAACGAGGTAGCTACCCGGCCAGTAACCGGGTGGAGAATTTGTATTGATTACAGGAAATTAAATGCTGCTACCTCAAAGATCATTTCCCCTTACCATTCATTGATCAAATTGTTGAGAAACTATCAGGTCAGAAATTTTATTGCTTTCTAGATGGTTATTCAGGTTATAACCAAATAGCTATTCATCCTGAAGATCAGGAAAAGACTACATTTACTTGCCCTTATGGCACGTTTGCATTTAGGCGAATGCCCTTCGGGTTATGTAATGCCCCCGCCACCTTTCAAAGGTGTATGATGAGTATCTTTTCAGATATGGTGGGGGAGTCATTAGAAGTCTTTATGGATGATTTCTCAATTTTTGGCACATCTTTTGAATTTTGTTTGCTTCAATTAGAAAAAGTTTTAAAAAGATGTGTTGAAACCAATTTGGTCCTAAGTTGGGAAAAGAGCCATTTTATGGTTCAAGAGGGGATAGTATTGGGTCATGTTGTGTCTAGCCGTGGGATAGAAGTAGACCATGCTAAAGTGAAGGTTATTTCCACTTTACCTCACCCCACTAATGTTAAGGGCATTAGGTCATTCTTGGGGCATGCCGGTTTTTATAGAAGATTCATATAGGGATTTAGTGTCATAACCAAACCATTGTGTAATCTATTGTTAAAAGATGCCCCATTTGAGTTTAATGAAGAATGTGTAAAAGCCTTTAACATCTTGAAGCAAAAACTAATTGAAGCTCCAATCTTGCAATCACCTGATTGGAAATTGCCTTTTGAAATAATGTGTGATGCGAGTGACTATGCTATTGGGGCTGTCTTGGGTCAACGGGTTGATAAGAAACCCGTTGCCATATACTATGCAAGTAAAACCCTCTCAGATGCCCAATTGAATTATACAACAACTGAGAAGGAATTACTTGCGGTGGTATATGCTTTAGATAAATTTCGGTCCTATATATGGGGTAGCAAGGTTATTGTCTATTCTGATCATTCTGCTGTTAGGTACCTCATGGAGAAAAAGGACGCGAAGCCAAGGTTGATTCGTTGGATTTTGTTATTGCAAGAATTCAATCTTGAGATCCGAGACAAGAAAGGAAGTGAAAATGTAGTAGCGGATCATTTGTCAAGAATTCAACCGGTGGAAGAAGATACCACTCCAGAGATAAATGAACAATTCCCGGATGAATACATCATGTCTATCACCACCAATACCCCTGGTACGCCCATTTTGCAAACTATTTGGCTACAGGTACATTGCCGGAAGGATGGAGTAGAAGAAAGAAACAACACTTCAAGGCTCAAGCAAGACATTACATTTGGGATGAACCGGATCTTTTCAAAGTTGGAGCCGACCAAATCATCCGAAGATGTCTACCGGATGAGGAGATCCCATGTGTGTTGAGCATGCTTCACGAATCGGCATGTGGGGGACATTTCAGTGGACAAAAGACGGGTCACAAAGTCCTTTCTTGTGGTTTTTATTGGCCTACCATCTTCAAAGACTCTCATGAATTTGCCAAGAATTGCATAAGATGCCAACAAATGGGGAGTGTGACAAGAAGAGATGAAATGCCTATGCAACCAATTTTGGTGTTGGAAATCTTTGATGTTTGGGGCATTGACTTCATGGGCCCTTTTCCAAACTCTTTTGGTAACCTCTATATCTTGGTGGCGGTCGATTATGTCTCTAAATGGATAGAAGCAATCGCCACCAAGACCAATGATCATAAGGTAGTATGCAAGTTTGTTCAAAACAACATTTTTTCAAGATTTGGTATCCCTCGCATGATAATAAGCGATGGGGGATCACATTTCAAAAACTTCAACTTTGGCAAACTTCTAAAACGTTATGGTGTTGACCATAGGATTGCAACACCATACCATCCACAAACAAGTGGACAAGTAGAGGTTTCTAATAGGCAAATCAAAGAAATTTTGCAAAAAAACGGTACGACCCGATCGCAAGGATTGGTCAACTAAACTAGATGATGCCTTGTGGGCATATCGTACCGCTTACAAGACACCTATTGGAACCACTCCCTACCGGTTGGTCTATGGAAAGGGTTGTCATTTACCTGTAGAATTAACTCATCGTGCCTTGTGGGCGGTTAAAACTGTTAACATGAATTATGAGTGTGCAGGTAAACAAAGACAATTGGCGCTGAATGAGTTAGAAGAGATCAGGGACGAAGCCTATGAAACCGCATCTGCATACAAGGACAAGATGAAGCGGGTTCACGATGCCAAGCTTCGTTTGAAGGAGTTCAAGCCCGGACAAAAGGTATGGTTGTACAACTCACGACTAAAGCTATTTCCGGAAAGCTAAAGAGTAAATGGACGGGTCCATATTTGATCACTCGGGTGGGCGACTTTGGAGATGTAGAGATTGAAGATTTTGATGACCATTTAAGGCAAACGGTGAATGGGCACCGCCTTAAACCATATCTTGAACCAAATGACATAAATGGGGCGGACAAACAATCCGAGTGCTTGTTGTTGAGCACTCTTGATGAGGTACCCATCTGATCATAGCACCGCAAAGTCCGGCTAACGACAGGTAAACTTAGCGCTGCGTGGGAGGCAACCCACGAGAGGTAACTTGTAAATATTTGTTATTTGCATTGCTTAGTTTAGTATAAACCATTTCAGCCCTCATTTAGCGTTGCCAAGTAAAATCCGAGTCACAAAATCCCATTGCGCGTGCGACGGTGTGTATTCGGGACAATACACGTGTGTTCGGGGGGGGGTGATATATATATAGGGTATATTATCTACATTTTAGTGTGTGTGTTAGTTTTATATTTTATGTGTGATAAGTGTGGAAATTAAAAAAATTAAAAAAAAAATAAAAAATAAATTAAAAATGGCAAAATGGACGTAACTTACGTCCTTTGGGCGTAAGCTTACGTCCCAAAGGTCCCTTACGTCCCACCCTTCTGCCTTACGTTCTCCTAGCCAAAGAAACCAAGTGCTGAAGAGGACGTAAGCTACGTCCCTAAGGACGTAACTTACGTCGGGTCTGCGCAGGTGCAGAAACCCGGTTTTCACCCACATTTTGGTTACATTTCAACCGCATCCTCAAAAAACCGACCATTTTTAACCACAAGCCTTTCACCACATTCGTTTTTTCTACTCTTTCTCTCCATCTTCTCCAATTCTTCTTCTCTAACACCATAAACCCTAACTTCCATCAACCTCAACTCTCTCAATTCTTAACCAAATCTTGCATATTATATATGCAATTGGCTTGATTTTTCGAGAGGAACAAAACCCATATGGTAATTTTACGTGAATCGCAGCCGTTTGCGTGATATCGAAGGGTTAAGGTTACGAAAATTTGGGGATTTTCGGGTTTTTAGAGTCAGTTTGCATCTTCATTCATCTCATACATTTTCAAGCATCAAGGTACGTGTATTTTCTTCTTTCATTAGATGTTATGAGGTTGATTATGCATATGAATATTTGAAAGTAATGTTAGTAGATGGTGACATTGTATGTGTGATTATGAATGGAAATGGTCAAATTAGAGAGTTTAGAAGAAGAGAGTTGTGAGGAATAGATATAAACGCAGATTGTACCATGAATTGAAAGTGGTTTGGATATTAGGTGTTAATGGATTTAGTTTGCCTCTAACTAGTTCATGACTATAGAAATAGTGTTTGATAAGTGAATGTTGTGGCAATGTGTTGAAATAGATGTTGATCATGTGATGATGTTCCACTAACTTTGGTCATGAAAATGTAGGTAAAATGGTGAGAACTAAAACTGCAGCAGGATCATCAAAAGGAAAGGAGGTTGCTTCGTCCTCCGGGCAAAAAGGGGGCGAGTGATCTATACTGAAGAATCTGAGGACGAGGAAGTTCAAATGCAAGATGTTAATCCGAAAATGAATCCGACAATGAGTCTACACGAGCAGTCGACTCGGAAGAGGAGGACTATGGGGATGATGGACTTCCATTTGGAGAAAAAGTAGACGCCTATCATCCTTTAAGGATGCAGATGTGCAAGCAGAGATGTACTTGAAGAAGATGAAGGCAAGTCAAGTGTCCACGGATAAATTGATGATTTGCGAAAGACAGATTCACCGGTTGGATTTTGAGAGGTTTGGGGTGGTTGAATGTTTCACCAGATTGGGGTGGGAACAACATTTGAGTTTCAACAATGATGGAGTTGAGGATATTTATGTGGATGCAATTTTGGAATGGATGTCTACTTTGAAGAAGGAACCAGGAGATAATCCTCCCGTCACAACACAACTCACAGGAAAGGTGAACGGTAAGACAGTGAGTCTATCATTCTTTAACTTAAATAGGATTGCTCACTTTGACTCAGGAACAGCAGATGGGACCCCCTATACATAGCCTACCGATGCAATGCTAGCATGTAAAGTCGCCAAGGAAGATGTGTGGCGAAGTATGATATATGAGATGTTTCAAGTACCTGAAGGAATTAACATGGCACGATGGTCTCTTGATCGTGCAAATCTGAAACCATTGCCCAAACTGTTGTTAATTCTTGAATCAGAATGTGCTTCCAAGAATGGGTGACAAGGCGAAGGTAAGGTTATATGAGGTGATGGTCTTACATGCTTTAGTTACAGGAAAACCAGCTCTGTCTGCTCGGCATCTTATCTTGTGGAGTATTTGGAATCTCGGGAGAAATCACACAGGAAATCAGTCCACATTGCCGACTGTTGTCAAAATTTTTAGGAAACAAATGTTTTACCAAGCAGGGCTCAGAAGAAGAAGGTAACTCATGTGCCATTCAAAATTAGCAATTTACCTCCGGGGTGGTCTTATGAGAGGTCTGCGGGTGTTCACAAGCTAGTAGATAGAAGGAGTGGTCGATATTTAGAAGTGCAAGATGGGATTTCTGGCATTCGAGAAGGGATTCTTTTGTGGAGGAAGGGAGAAGACGCGATAGCCCAGTGAGAGGTGATGTGGCAGATGATGATGATCCGTATCATAGAAGGATAAGGGTTGCAGTGGCTCAGGCTCATCCTGTGGGATTTACACGTTGGTCAGAGCCAGAACAACGGATGTTTGATCGACAATCTGAGGAAATAGAGCGAAATAGGATGTACATGCAACATGATGTATTCTCAGGATTCTATCGCAACCAGGATTATGTATAGGGAGAACATTCGTCATCGCGAGGATTACATGCAAGGATTGCCTTATACACCACACCACCTTCCACCGATTGGCAGTCACCGATCTTCTTCCCTACAGTCAGACGCAACAAGCCCCATACTACCCACAATCTACACATCTGTTTGGCTCCCACTACCACCGCACCCTCAGACGAACCAAGTGGATCTCATGCAACTCAAGCTGATGTTTTCGACATGGGAGATGTGAGGAGGGGCTTCTTTGAGAGTATCTTCGGGCAGCCATATCCAGGACCACCATCTGGTGGTTATTGATGCACTCGCTGATCCTATGATCAGGTCCACGTGCTCCACCCTATCTATGTTGAACTATGCTTTACATTTATGTGTGTCCGTTGTTTTCTTTTCTTTCCTTTCTGTTGCTTTAGGCTAGGTGTTTCATGGTGTGGTCAAGACAGCTATTTTCTTTTGTGTGTTTGGTGGTGTATTGAGTGTTATGTGATGGGAATGCGTTAAACTGATGTTGTTGGGGGCGATCTTGAGAAGCATGATCTATCACTTAAGTAGGGCAAAGCTGTTTTAATTCCCACATACAATATAATACCAGTAATAAAAATAATAATAATAATAATAATAATACAATAATAACAATAATAAAATAATAATAATAAAGGGCAGGGGGTGATGTGCCAATTTAGAAACTTGAATTATTAAGTTTAAGCATGAAAGGACAGGAGCTTAAACCACAGGGACCATTTGTGTTAAATGGTCAAAACCCGATCTGTCTCTCTCTCCCTATCCCGCTTTTCCGGCGGAATTTTCCGGCCAAGCCCGGCCGTGGCACCGGCGACCCCATACCGCCTCAAAAACTTGACCATTGTTTTGCTCTAATCGGTCCAATTCGCATGTGAACACGATTCGAACAATACCCCACTAAAATTTGACTCGAATGAGTGTGATCTGAAAATGAATTCTTTCTTTTCTTTTTCGGCGACCACCATGTGCAAATCGCACTAAAACTCTATTATACTCAAATTAATCGAACCTAAACAATCATATACCTGTCTCTAATCGATTCCAACTCAAACTATACAAAAACAAACATAAACACCCAATTCATCATCCTCCTCGTCGCGAACCTGCTACCCTGTCGAATTCCACTTTCGGAGCTCTAATCACGAAATTGGCATAGGGCTTTACATCAAGATCATCGTTAGAAGCTACCTGTGCATTAATTCGATTATCTTCAAGAATTCTCATCGTTTGAATCCTTCCCAAAGCCGCGACCTGCTACGATCGATCATCACAATTAGAACTTCGAAAACAGGTAATTGAACCCACCTATGTGCTCGATTCTAGTCTAGGAATGAAAGCCCTATGAATTAAGCATTAACAACAACGAATCGAACTTCAATTTGATCCAAGTTGGAACTAGGGTCTGAGGAATTGGGGGATTTGTTTAGATGGTTTTAAGATTTAAAAGGGGAGTTATAACGCGGCCACGGCCTTTGGTTCACGGTTCTGTGCTTCCTTGTGAACTTTGAGGTAAGGGTTCGAACCCGGGCACCTACAACCATTTTTTTTAAGCTTTTTGGGCTTTAAAAAAATTAAATAAAATTTCTAAAATTGTAAAAATCAGTTTATAAAACTTGTTTATTTAAAGTTAGTTAACTATTTCTGTAAATTTATTTATTTAAGCACTTAACGATTCGTATAATAATAAATATTAACAAATGTGAATTAGTTTATTTAAAAATAAACTTTAATTAGTGGGAATCATAAGATGTTGTTAGTCGTTACGTTATCTTGAAACTTAGATATCCTAATTAGTATTTAGTTCATTGCCCTTGATCATATGATGCCCGTTCGCATAAGTACTCGTTTATATCGGTTTACGTTTTAAGCATATTTTTCCTTGCTTAACTTAGCAAACTTGATAGGAATCCATTTTGATAGTGTTTTAGCTACTGGAAATATAAGTATTTTGACCAAATAAGATTTAGACCTAATCGAACATTTAAACAAGTCGCACGTTTAACAAGTTTTTATGACTATTTTGGGATGTGATTTTATAAATGACAAACGGATTAATAATATGATAGCCAAATTTTTCAGAAGTCAATCATGATTTATACTTATTTATAAAAATATTTCCAGACCCCGTAACAGACGTATTTAACTAGAAATAATTTTACGGTTACCAAAATACCCTGATTTATACGTATTTTACAGCCAACTTACGGAGGCCATAACTTATCATAATAGACCAAATAGTTAAACTTATGTCCATGACGAAGTTCGTCGAAAAACGAATAGTTGATATATAAAACATAGAAAAACTCATTCGTTTAGACCTCCAAACGATCGTTTTCGTAACAGCTAGCAGTTCTGCGCAACTGTAAAGATCTACGTTTTTCTCATATTTTGGTAATCCAAATCAGAAACTTTTCTAAATGAAAGTTGTTTAGAAATCACTAATCTAGTAAACTGGAGATTTTCAGAATTTTTAAACGTTGTTTAGTATTTTAACGAGTGCGAAAGAAAGATAAGGGCAGAACTGAAATTTCCAATTTAAAATAGGAAAATCCAAACTATAATTCGCGTTACGTTATCGTAGGTTCTCGCGGGTTAACCGAGCCTAGACTTTGTTTTTGATTATTGTCATTCGTGTATAAGGTACGGATTCCTAATTCTTTATCTTAGTATAAATAATATTTTTCCGTTACTTGTAGTACGGATTCTGTTCCTTGTTATCATAAGTATTTACTTTGGTTCCGTTACTTTGCAGTACAGATTCCTGATTTCTGTCTCGTATTTGATTCCATTTCTAGTTTGATTCCTGATAATTGCTTTTGATTCTGTTATAAGTAGCTTGACTACTATATATTTCTGAATTGTTACCCGAGCTCTCCCTATCTTGGGGGTGACCAAGACGCGTTATTGCGGCATCGATAACGTGGCACCAACCGTGGCGGTAAGCTGAGATCACGGAGTCTCTAAAGAGGACTCTGAAATTATGACTTGTTATATTATTATTTCCTCAGAGGCGTATGGATCGATCCTAGGCTAGTTCTGTTATTTCCTGATGGATGGTTACACACCTTCCATTCAGGACTCTGGTGAATGGTTTGTATGTCTGCCCATACTCCATTTCACATTGGTTCACGGGCTCGCTACCTGTGTTCCCCTGTCAGTATTATATGATATGATTATTAGCTCGGGGTCTGTTTCTATTGATATATGTCTTATGACGTATGTTCTATTTGATATATATATCTTATGATCTTTGATTCTTGATTATCACGATGTCTGTTTATTCTGATATCCGCCAATTCTTGATTATCACCATGTCTGTTATTTTGATTATCACCACGTCTGTTTATTTTTGATATCCGCTGATTCTTTGATTATCACTATGTCTGTTTATTTGATATCTGCCGATTCTTTGATTATCGTCATGTCTGTTATTTTTGTTATCCGCTATTCCGTTCACTGAGCGTTATGCTCAGGCGTGCTTTTGTTTTCATGCACGTCAGGTCAGCAGGGTAATCCGGGGAAACCAGTGAAGAGTGAATTGAGACCAAGATTATCCGTTACTTTAATAATGTATTGAACATCTTAATTAGGTTTTGGAATTTGAACTTGTAATCGTTATTATAATGAGAAGGGTTTGGATTTTGATTACCGTGATAGTGACACGTCAGCCTTGTCGGGCTGGGTGTACGTGTGGTTCAGCAGCGTGGGCAGGTTCTTTCCTGTAGAAAACTTAAACATTAATAATAAACTTGGTGAGGTAATGGGTAGACGTTGGGTTAGGATCTAATTTCTGTTTCCAATCTAAATTCCAGTGTTCACACGTATGTTTTCATTTCAGATGGCCCCTAAGAGACGTGTGAACAACCGCAATAAATAGAGTGGCCCCTCATCTGATACTCTCTTGAAACCCTCGTTGCTAATGCTGTAAACGCTGCCATTTCTGGAATACTCCCTAATCTGAGACTCAGACTGCTCAAACAGTCATCCAGCAGATGCAACAGGCAAATTCGGAGGAAAACAACACAGGACCTCCACCGGTGGAAATAACTCAGAGCCACCTTTTGGCGGGAACAACACGGGACCATCTTCCGGTGGAAATACAACACCATCTGTGGCTGAGATTCATGTTTGGCTTGAGCTCTTTATGAAGCAAAGACCAAGATCTTTTAGTGATGCTGCTACACGATGGATGCTCGGAACTAGATAGCCCATGTGGAAAGATATTCGAAGTGCTAGGAGTCGATGACCTATTTAAAACTAGGTTGGCTTCTTACAAACTGGAGGATGATGCTCTAGTTTGGTGGGAAGGGGGTAAAACTTGCACATGGTGGAGAAGGTTATGCTGCTACCCTTACTTGGGCCGATTTCCGCACAATATTCTTCCGAAAGTATTTCTCTGAAGTGGAACGAAGTGAGTATGCACGGGAATATGCATCTATTGAGCAACGCGATGGTGAACCTTGGCAAGAATTCATGGCAAGATTCTGTAGGTTGGCTAGTTTTCTTGGGGAAGCTGCAGGTAGCCCAGAGGACCCAAGCAGAAAAGTTGAAATGGGCTGTTCATGAGAGGACTCGGAGGTGGATAGTGACTCAAAGGTTTAACAATATCAATGAAGTAGCTGATGCCGTGAAAACACTTGACATGGAAAACAAGAAGAGGTTAGCTAAAGCTGAGGAGAGTCGAAAGAGAAATCGTGAAGGACACCATACCGCACCTTCTGGGCAATCTTCAAGCGAGAAACACCATACAGGTGATCGAAAAGCCCAATTCAACAGAAATAATAACCGCCAAGGTAATCAATGGAAACAAAAACAGCAGAATCCTAAACCTGAAAAACCAAGGTCAAGAGCAAGTCCCGGTATGCACTACATGTGGAAAACTTCATTTTGGTGTTTGTCGGCGAGCTTCAGGAGCCTGTTTTAGATGTGGAAAGACGGCCATGTACTGAAAGACTGTCCGTATCCTGATAACAAAGGGAAGGCTGGAAATAGTGCAAAACAGCCTACTAATGGAGGACGAGTGTTTGCTCTGAACGCAAAGGATGCAGCAAACACACCAGGTATGACTCTTGATATTCCTCCCATATGTGAATCTGTCGTATCTGAATAATTAGTAGTCTTACCATGTAAATTATGCTTGTTATCTATATACTAAGTGTGCATGGTAACATAAATTCTTTAGGTACTGTTTCTGGTACTCTCATGTTAGGAACTCGTGAAGTTCAAGTCTTATTTGATACTGGAGCAACACACTCCATAGTTTCTCAATCTTTTCTTAAACATCTAACGATGAGCCCAACATATTAGAAAATACTTTGAATATTATCACTCCTATGGGAAACTCTGTTACAATCTCTCATGTGTATGAGGATTGTCCGATCCGAGTTGAATCGCTCATTCTTACAGCGGATCTGTTGCCCATGCAAATGGAAGATTTTGATATCATCTTGGGAATGGACTGGTTAACTCAGCATCATGTTACAATCGAGTGTCAGACTCGTCGTATTCTGTTTGGAAATCCCCATCATCTGAACTCATTTATCAGGGGACTAAACCTCGAAAACTCTTCAAATAATTTCAGCACTTAAGGCTCGTAAATCCCTACTGCACGGCGCTGCAGGATTCCTTGCTTCAGTTAAAATTTTATCTCCTGAAGAGCCTAGCATTCTGATTATTCTGTTGTTTGTGATTTTCCCGATGTGTTTCCTAAGGAGCTACCTGGACTTCCACCAGACCGCGAGGTGGAATTCACTATTGATTTATTCCAGGTGCTGAACCGATTTCCAAGGCACCTTACCGTATGGCACCACTTGAACTCAAAGAACTGAAGGAGCAATTACAGGAGTTATTAGATCTTGGATTTATTAGACCAAGTGTCTCACCTGGGGTGCACCGGTCCTATTCGTGAAGAAGAAAGATGGTTCTTTGAGACTCTGCATGACTACAGAGAACTCAACAAGATCACTATCCGTAATCGTTACCCTCTGCCTCGTATTGATGATTTATTTGATCAGCTTCAGGGTGTAAAGGTTTCTCTAAAATCGATCTGAGGTCTGGTTACCATCAGCTAAAGATCAAAGATTCTGATGTCCCTAAATCTGCCTTCCGTACGCGATATGGTCACTATGAATTCTTGGTTATGCCGTTCGGGTTAACGAATGCCTCAGCTGTTTTCATGGACCTAATGAACGGAGTTTTCCATGACTATCTGGATAAGTTCGTCATCGTGTTTATAGATGACAAGGAAGCACAGAACCAGTGAACCAAAGGCCGTGGCCGCGTTATAACTCCCCTTTTAAATCTTAAAACCATTCTTAAACAAATCCCCCAATTCCTTAAGACAATTGAAGTTCGATTCGTTGTGTTAATGCTTAAATTCATAGGGCTTTCATTCCTAGACTAGAATCGAGCACATAGGTGGGTTCAATTACCTGTTTCGAAGTTCTAATTGTGATGATCGATCGGTAGCAGGTCGCGGCTTTGGGTAGGATTCAAACGATGAAGAATTCTTGAAGATAATCGAATTAAATGCACAGGTAGCTTCTAACGATGATCTGATGTAAGCCTATGCCAATTTCGTGAATTAGAGCTCCGAAAGTGGAATTCGACAGGGTAGCAGGTTTGCAACGAGGAGGATGATGAATTGGGTGTTTATGTTTGTTTTTGGTATAGTTGTGAGTTGGAATCGATTAGAGACAGGTATATGATTGTTTAGGTTCGATTAATTTGAGTATAATAGAGTTTTAGTGCGATTTGCACATGATGGTCGGCCGAAAAAGAAAAGGAAAAGAATTCAGTTTCAGATCGCACTCAATTCGAGTCAAATTTTAGTGGGGGTATTGTTCGAATCGTGTTCACGTGCGTAATGGGACCGATTAGGAGCAAAATGGTCAAGTTTTTGAGGCGGTATGGGGTCGCCGGTGCCGCGGCGGGCTTGGCCGGAAAATTCCGCCGGAAAAGCGGGATAGGGAGAGAGAGACAGATCGGTTTTGACCATTTTACACAAATGGTCCCTGTGGTTTAAGCTCCTGTCCTTTCATGCTTAAACTTAATAATTCAAGTTTCTAAATTGACACAATCACCCCCTGCACCTTTATTATTATTATTATATTATTATATTGTTATTATTGTTATTATTATTATTATTATTATTTTTATTACGGGTATTATAATTCTACCCCCCTTAAAATAATTTCGTCCACGAAATTGCGGGTACAAATCGAAACAAGATATGACATAACGAACACGGAGTAGTAAGGAATCAACGAGTGGATGAGATAACTCATAATCATTTAGATGCAGAGACGGAGCTAATCACAAAATAGAAACATATAATAGATAGTCTGCTGGTCAGAAGTTAATAACTGATATCTTTATAGCGTAAAGTCAAAATATGTCAAGAATACATTAATAAAAACCAAGTACTAAGCTGTAAAAAGATTCGGATATTGGGAACGGATTTCATCTTCTATCTCCACGTAGCTTCGCGTTCGGAATGGTTTTTCCATAATACCTTGACAAAAGGAATAGTTTTCCTTCGCATAACGAGTTCTTGTCGGTCAAGTATGGCCTCGGGTTCCTCCTCGAATGATAAGTCTTCACGAATCAAATAAAGCGGATAATTCACAACGTGAAGAGGATGATAATTGTACCCCCTTAAAAGAGATACATGGAAGACATTATGCACATGTGACAGTTGAGGTGGTAAAGCCAAACGATACGAAACCTCACCAACTCTTTCCAGGATTTCAAAGGGTCCAATAAACCGTGGACTAAGTTTCCCTTTAAGACCAAAACGTCGTACGCCTTTGCAAGGCGAAACCTTCAGGAACACTTTGTCACCAACCTTAAACTCCAAAAGTCGACGGTGTCGGTCTGCATAACTTTTCTGTCTACTTTGAGCTTCCTTTAACTTTTCTCTAGCAATAGCAACTTTCTCATTCGTGATCTGAACTAACTCGGGTCCTTCGATGACTCTTTCACCGACCTCTTCCCAACAAATAGGTGCTCTACATTTACGACCATACAATAATTCGAAAGGTGTCATGCCAATGCTAGCTTGCCAACTATTGTTGTAAGCAAACTCGACCAAACACAAATACTCATCCCAGTTCCCAGTCCACTCTAAGGCACAAGCTCGAAGCATGTCCTCAAGTGTTTGAATAGTACGCTCCGACTGACCGTCAGTCTGAGGATGAAACGCCGTACTAAACCTCAACTTGGTACCCCATGCAGCTTGCAAACCCTTCTAAAAACGAGAAGTGAACCTCGGGTCTCGATCAGACACGATAGACACCGGAGTGCCATGAAGTCTAACAATCTCTTGTGTGAACACTTCAGATAGTTTGTTAACCGAAAATCCTTGCTGAATTGGGAGAAAGTGAGCCGACTTTGACAATCTGTCAACTACAACCCATATTGCATCATTCTTCTTAAATGTTCTTGGCAACCCTGTCACAAAATCCATGGAAATATCATCCCATTTCCATACAGGAATAGGTAGTGGCTGAAGCCAACCACTAGCTCTCTGATGCTCAATCTTGACCTGCTGACAAGTAAGGCAACGGCTAACATACTTAGCCACGTCTTCTTTCATACCATTCCACCAGAAATTTTGACGAAGATCACGATACATCTTAGTAGATCCTGGATGGATAGAGAACGGAGAACTATGTGCCTCAGCTAATAACGATTCTCGAAGAGAAGAATCATTAGGCACACATAACCGTTTACCACACCAGATTACTCCATGCTCATCTACTCTGAATTCTGATTGCTTACCAATCTCCACATTCTGTAAGATTGCCCAGAGTTCACCATCGTCTTTCTGTGCGTTCTTAATCCGGAATATTAAGTCTGATTCTATCTGAAGACTAGCGAGATATCCGTCACTCTTGCCAATATGTAGGCCAATACCTAATTTATCAAGATCGGTAATGTTCTGAGGCTGTAGCTGTAGGGAGGCTACTGTCCTGAGCTCTTCCTGCTAAGAGCATCAGCTACCACATTGGCCTTTCCCAGATGATATTGAATATTGGCATCATAATCTTTTAACAATTCTAACCATCTTCTCTACCTCATGTTTAGTTCTTTTTGTGTGAAGATGTATTTCAAGCTCTTGTGATCAGTAAAAATATCACAAGTCTCTCCGTAAAGATAGTGACGCCATATTTTCAGCGCAAAAATAACAGCAGCGAGTTCAAGATCATGCGTAGGATAATTAACCTCATAAGGTTTCAACTGCCGCGAAGCATAAGCAATGACCTTACCATGCTGCATTAGCACACATCCGAGTCCCTTTTTAGAGGCATCGCTGTAAATCTGATATCACCCGTGCCCGATGGAAGTGTAAGAATCGGGGCAGACACCAATTCTTCTTAAGCTCTTCGAAGCTTTTCTCCCGCTCATCATTCCAAGAGTACTTAACCCTTTCCTTAGAAGTTGCGTAAGGGGTAAAGCGATAACAGAGAACCCTTCGACAAATCTACGATAGTAACCAGCAAGACCAAGAAAACTCCGGACTTCTGTGGCTGAAGTAGGTCTTGGCCATTTAGTGATTGCCTCTATCTTTGCTGGATCTACCATAATACCATCTGCAGAGACCACATGACCCAGAAAGGCTACTTGACTCAACCAAAATTCACATTTTGAAAACTTAGCATAAAGCTTCTTTTTACGCAGAGTTTCAAGCACGATACGAAGATGGTCTTCATGTTCCTTCTTACTCTTAGAATAGATAAGAATGTCATCTATAAACATGATGACGAACCTATCCAGATAGTCATGGAAAACTCGGTTCATTAGGTCCATGAAAACAGCTGGGGCATTCGTTAACCCGAACGGCATAACCAAGAATTCATAGTGACCATATCGCATACGGAAGGCAGATTTAGGGACATCAGAATCTTTGATCTTTAGCTGATGGTAACCAGACCTCAGATCGATTTTAGAGAAACACTTTGCACCCTGAAGCTGATCAAATAAATCATCAATACGAGGCAGAGGGTAACGATTACGGATAGTGATCTTGTGAGTTCTCTGTAGTCAATGCAGAGTCTCAAAGAACCATCTTTCTTCTTCACGAATAGGACCGGTGAATTATAATACCGTAATAAAAATAATAATAATAATAATAATAATAATAATAACAATAACAACAACAATAATAATAATAATAATAATAAAGGTGCAGGGGGGATTGTGCCAATTTAGAAACTTGAATTATTAAGTTTAAGCATGAAAGGACAGGAGCTTAAACCACAGGGACCATTTGTGTAAAATGGTCAAAAACGATCGGTCTCTCTCTCCCTATCCCGCTTTTCGGCGGAATTTTCCGGCCAAGCCCGGCGCAGCACGGCGACCCCATACCGCCTCAAAAACTTGACCATTTTGCTCCTAATCGGTCCCATTACGCACGTGAACACGATTCGAACAATACCCCACTAAAATTTGACTCGAATTGAGTGCGATCTGAAACTGAATTCTTTTCCTTTTCTTTTTCGGCCGACCACCATGTGCAAATCGCACTAAAACTCTATTATACTCAAATTAATCGAACCTAAACAATCACATACCTGTCTCTAATCGATTCCAACTCACAACTATACCAAAAACAAACATAAACACCCAATTCATCATCCTCCTCGTCGCGAACCTGCTACCCTGTCGAATTCCACTTTCGGAGCTCTAATTCACGAAATTGGCATAGGGCTTTACATCAAGATCATCGTTAGAAGCTACCTGTGCATTTAATTCGATTATCTTCAAGAATTCTTCATCGTTTGAATCCTTCCCAAAGCCGCGACCTGCTACCGATCGATCATCACAATTAGAACTTCGAAACAGGTAATTGAACCACCTATGTGCTCGATTCTAGTCTAGGAATGAAAGCCCTATGAATTTAAGCATTAACAACAACGAATCGAACTTCAATTTGATCCAAGTTGGAACTAGGGTCTTGAGGAATTGGGGGATTTTTTAAGAATGGTTTTAAGATTTAAAAGGGGAGTTATAACGCGGCCACGGCCTTTGGTTCACTGGTTCTGTGCTTCCTTGTTAACTTTGAGGTCCCGGGTTCGAACCCGGGCACCTACAACCATTTTTTTAAGCCTTTTTGGGCTTTAAAAAAATTAAATAAAATTTCTAAAAATTGTAAAAATCAGTTTTATAAACCTTGTTTATTTTAAAAGTTAGTTAACTTTTCTGTAAATTTATTATTTAAACACCTTAACGATTCGTATATAATAAATATTAACAAATGTGATAATTAGTTTATTTTATAAAAATAAACTTTAATTAGTGGGAATCATTAAGATGTTGTTAGTCGTTACGTTATCCTTGAAACTTAGATATCCTAATTAGTATTTTAGTTCATTGCCCTTGATCATATGATGCCCGTTCGCATAAGTACTCGTTTATATTCGGTTTACGTTTTAAGCATATTTTCCTTGCTTAACTTAGCAAACTGATAGGAATCCATTTTGATATTGTTTTAGCTACTGGAAATATAAGTATTTTGACCAAATTAAGATTTAGACCTTAATCGAACATTTTAAACAAGTCACACGTTTAACAAGTTTTTATGACTATTTTGGGATGTGATTTTATAAATGACAAACGGATTAATAATATGATTAGCCAAATTTTTCAGAAGTCAATCATGATTTATACTTATTTATAAAAATATTTCCAGACCCGTAACAGACGTATTTTAACTAGAAATAATTTTACGGTTACCAAAATACCTTGATTTATACGTATTTTACAGCCAACTTACGAAGGCCATAACTTTATCATAATAGATCCAAATCAGTTAAACCTTATGTCCATGACGAAGTTCGTTGAAAAACGAATCTGTTGATATATAAAACATAGAAAAACTCATTCGTTTAGACCTCCAAACAATCATTTTCGTAACAGCTAGCAGTTCTGCGCAACTGTAAAGATCCACGTTTTTCTCATATTTTGGTAATCCAAATCAGAAACTTTTCTAAATGAAAGTTGTTTAGAAATCACTAATCTAGTAAACTGGAGATTTTCAGAATTTTTAAACGTCGTTAATATTTTTAACGAGTGCGAAAAGACAAGGGCAGAACTAGAATTTTCCAATTTAAAATAGGAAAATCCAAACTATAATTCGCGTTACGTTATCGTAGGTTCTCGCGGCGTTAACCGAGCCTAGACTTTGTTTTTGATTATTGTCATTCGTGTATAAGGTACGGATTCCTAATTCTTTATATCTTAGTATAAATAATATTTTCCGTTACTTGTAGTACGGATTCTGTTTCCTTGTTATCATAAGTATTTACTTTGGTTCCGTTACTTTGCAGTACAGATTCCTGATTTCTGTCTCGTATTTGATTTCCGTTCATTTCTAGTTTTGATTCCTGATAATTTGCTTTTGATTCTGTTATAAGTAGCTTGACTACTATATATTTCTGAATTTGTTACCCGAGCTCTCCCTATCTTGGGGGTGACCAAGACGCGTTATTGCGGCATCGATAACGTGGCACCAACCGTGGCGGTGAGCTGAGATCACGGAGTCTCTAAAGAGGACTCTGAAATTATGACTTGTTATATTATTATTTCCTCAGAGGTGTATGGATCGATCCTAGGCTAGTTCTGTTATTTCCTGATGGATGGTTACACACCATTCCATTCAGGACTCTGGTGAATGGTTTGTATGTCTGCCCATACTCCATTTCACATTGGTTCACGGGCTCGCTACCTGTGTTCCCCTGTTCAGTTATTATATGATATGATTATTAGCTCGGGGTATGTTCTATCTGATATATGTCTTATGACGTATGTTCTATTTGATATTATATCTTATGATCTTTGATTCTTGATTATCACGATGTCTGTTTATTTCGATATCCGCCAATTCTTTGATTATCACCATGTCTGTTTATTTTGATTATCACCATGTCTGTTTATTTTTGATATCCGCTGATTCTTTGATTATCACTATGTCTGTTTATTTTGATATCTGCCGATTCTTTGATTATCGTCATGTCTGTTTATTTTTGTATCCGCTATTCCGTTCACTGAGCATTATGCTCAGGCGTGCTTTGTTTTCATGCACGTCAGGTCAGCAGGGTAATCCGGGAAACCAGTGAAGAGTGAATTGAAGACCAAGATTATCGTTACTTTAATTAATGTATGAACATCTTAATTAGGTTTTGGAATTTGAACTTGTAATCGTTATAATAATGGGAATGTGTTTGGATTTTGATTACCGTGATAGTGATACGTCAGCCTTGTCGGGCTGGGGTGTACATACAAGCTCTAAAATCTACATTGAGGACAATGTATGACTTAAGTGTGGGGATGAGGGAAAGTAAAAAAATAGTACATGAAAGCAGCGTTGTGTAATGTAAAATAGAGGTTCTGACTCATGTTCAACTTAAGGGCAAAGGAAATTTTTAAGAACGGATAAGTGATAGCTAACTAAGTGTAACGAGCTAGATAATAGACCTTTTATGCATGTTTGCACATCCTTAGCCTGTCAACCACTGTTTTCTGTGAGAGTTGAGCCTATACATGAGCTTAGAACAACAGTAGGTTATTTGCTCACCTTCTCTTCATGTGTGTGTACCAAAACAATTACTTAATTCCAGAACTTGCACAATGGATACGTTTTGAGATCATGAACCAAACTGTTGCACGTATGTGATTAAGGCATTAGGATAAACCATTGTTTGATTAGCCTGTTTCAATTGTGTTACTCGACCCTACAATAATCCTATAGTCGCCAGTTTGAGCCCCTAATCTTTTTAATTGTTTAAACCCGAATCAACCTATTAGCCTTTTCAAACGTTTTTACTTTTAAACCCGTGTGATGAAATCTGATAAGTATTGCTTGAAATTTTGATATAGCATTGTTAGAAGCAGTGAAGTGTTTAGATATAATCCTCATCAAAATATGAAAAAAAAATTGAGTCAATAATGGGTCAAAATGACCACAATATCAATGTCATAATTCAGAGGTAATAAATTGCAAAAATGGGTCAAGTTTACCCAAGTCCATTGTGTAGTGCTGCTTTATTGGTTAACAAGATTCAACATTCTTATTTGGATTTCACCACCTTTAGCCACCTTACATTACGACCCTTCAAAGACCTTTTGATGTGTGCACGGTCTGTGTTAATGGTGGAGTTGCGATCATTGTGCAAGCTTATGGTAATTATGAGTTGTTTTGGTTGAGAGTATTACATTGATATCCTAGCACATCTTTTGCTAGACTAAATATTAAACCGAGAGGAGTGAAAATTGTGAGAGGTGTGATTACAGCATAGGGAAAATTGGGCAGCTCGTTGGCTTGGATAGAAGAATCTTGATCTGAAAAGTAATGTTGTTTAAGGGAATTATGAGTTGATCATGACGAGGGACCTTAACGGACATTACAGAGAAATGCCATGTGATCATGAGTACACATTAGGAGCTAATTGTGCTAGTGATTTGCTTGAGGGCAAGCAAATGATAAGTGTGGGGATGTGATGCGTTTATGTTTTGTATATGTTTAAGTGTTTAAATGTATGCGTTTAACGTGATTTATTATCGAACGGAATCACTTTGTCCCGCTTATGAAACGCAGGTACTTGGAGCTAAAAGGAAGGAATTGAGCGTTAGAGAAAGACAGCTGAGATCTGGAACATGGAAAGACAACAAAAGAAAGATTGAAGGCAAAAATTTGCAAGGGACGTAACTTACGTCCTCAAGGACGTAGCTTACGTCCTTAACCTATTTCCCTGATTTGAGGACGTAAGACAGTAGCTCAGGATGTACACAAGTGGAGAGGACGTAGCTTACGTCCTTATGGACGTAACTTACGTCCTTATCCTGGGTTGACCAGAACCTTCGGGTTTTGACCACATTTAAGGGGGGAATTAGGGCAAAAACACATTAAGCAGTAGCAGACGCGGGAAGAGACGAAAAGGGACGATTTTGGAGCTCCTCTCTACTTCTCTAACTTATTTTCATCATCATCAAAGTCAATCCAAATCCAAGTGCCATGGAGTTGCAACCAAGATCATCACCCGGATTCCACGCTTCAATCAACATGAGAGGCTAAGCTTCTTTGGGTTTTCCCCCGGTTCGTGTATTGTAAGACTATGGTTTGTTAACATTTGAAAACTAGATTGCATCCTTGTGTTTTGTATTTGATTGCTTGAAATATTTATGCTAGTACTTTGAGCTTAACTTGAATTCCCAAATTGAATGAATGAGTATGAAATTTGTCTTTGAGAAATGGAGTGGTCATGTGTGCTATGTAGATGTAGAGTTTGAATGTTCTTGTGTAATGAAGTGTATTATTGTCCGTGTTAACGTTGACGATTCTTGACACCTAAACCTTGTAATGATGAACTCGTTAGCATAAATCATACCTTTGATGCAAGTTAGTTGGATTGGTAGAACCATAACCTTATGATATCAACCGGGGGTGAACCTTATTATTAAACTTTGTTTTGTTAACCATTGTTCTAAGTTTGCCAAGTTTTACTAATCATTTTTAAGGAACCTTTTTGTTTTGCTCATTCCTTTGTGTTGGACAAAGTCTCAACACCATTTCAAGTAAACATATCAAAGCTTTTATAAACAAAATAGCAAGCTTCATAATTGACTCGTTAGTCCAATTCAAGTCTAAACACAAACCACATACTCCTTGTGATTCGACACCCTTCTTACCATTTGCTACATAGTTTTGGTACTAAGGAACTATACAAATACTATCTTTGACTAGTGCACGCGACAAGCCGGTCAAACGCACATGTAAATTTTAAGTGTGTTTCTGAGCATGACTCCCTCCAATAGAAGGTGGATCTTTTCATCTACCTTCTACTAATGAACCAAATCATCCTCCTCCTTCTGTTGAACAAGATGTTAGATTTAAAACTACAGCAAAAGAAGACGTTGAGAGAAAGTATCTCTATCCAGCTTTCTAGAACTTATAAAAATTTGTAATAAAGTACTCATGATGTGTTTGTGTTTGGTGTGAGTTTTATATGTTTAAAAATATGCTTTAATCTAGTTTTGATATCCAATACAATCACTTTATTACGTATTTGAAAATATAAGTTAAATGAAGTTTAACGAACATTATTTGAGAAGGATACAAAGGTAGCAAGACTATGGCTTGAAAGGTCCTGAAAATGAATAAAATAGTGAAAAAATCAGGGAGGTTGTAAGTTACAGTTTAACGCGATATTTGAAGGATTATTTCAAATTTTAAATTCTATTTAAACCCCAATCATTAGGGTTTTGAGGGAGACATTCTTTGAGCCCCAAGAACGAATTCTTTGGACGAAATTCAACCCTTAAAACCTCCTTTAATCATTCCAAATCATCCACATTCATCATCAAATCAAGATTGAAGACATAATGAAGACGATGAATGGCTAAATCGTTCGCGGTTGCTTTGGATAGTTCTTGCCAAGTGAGACGGTTAGTCATGTTTAGGGTTTTATGTTGAACACTTTGTGATTAAATGTAATTGAAGGTTTTGATTGAGTTAAACAATTTGTTCATAGAGAAAGTTATTTGCTTTATCATCAGTTTTCGGTTTTCTTACATCGTTAGCTCATTGAGAAAAGTAGATAGCTTGATATAGGTGAATTGGTAACTTCATGAATGAACGAATATTAAAATATTATTCCTTGGTTATCACTTAATCTAAAGTGAATATTTTGAGTCGTGTTTATGTAACCCTATATTACACTGCAGGACCTTAGAAGGGTATGCACTTACAACACAATAACATGATGAGGAGAGTTCTTTAGAACACTTAACAGATCAAATAGGGAACTGGTAACTTATGTGAAGGATGCTAAGAACACAAGTCAAAATGACGCACGCAGAACAAGATAGCTAACAATAGTGTTACAAGAGCATTACATAAAGTTACAAGTACTTGAGATATTTTATACTACATCCTACAGCCGGTCATACTTTAAAGGCCAGCTGGATACATAAGACTAGACAACAACAAAATCTAATGTAGAGTCAAAAGGCAGATTGCTTTTTGACTAGTGACTATGACATGTCATAGCTCACATCCTAATATATTACAAAAATGATAAAAGTACATATAATAGAAAGCTCAGACCTAAGACCTCAATGTACAGTTACCAAAAGCATGGACCTTTTCACCAACTCATGTAAGTTGGTGACCAAACCAAAACTGTGCAGCGGAAAGGTGGTCCAGCTTTATGGTAAAGTACATCAGATAAAAGCATGTTCATAAAAGTCTTCGGAAGAAATCTGTCTTTACTCTTTGGCTTCGGAAGACTTTGTCTTTGAAGCTTCGGAAGGCTTCACTTTTTGGCTTCGGAAGATGTTGGTCTTGGCTTCGGAAGCTGTTGGTCTTGGCTTCGGAAGATTTTACACTTAGGATGTTTTTCTAGTGCAAGGTGTAAAACTTCCGAAGCATTTCTACTTCAGTTCTTTAGAGCATGCATGTAGAGAGACTTTGGATGTTTTGGTTGCATCAGACTTATAGGAATCCTTACATACACTTAATAACCGTTGATCTTGTAGAACTTGAAACCCGGAAGTGATTGTTTTCTTATTAATTATTAAATTCATTCCAAAGTTGATTGCTTTTTACACTTGTGTTAGTAAGTTCATCCAAAGTTTTTATTTTTACTTTCAAAGTTTGTGTCTAGTTAATTGATTCGTATTAATTAACACTTTTCACATATTCCATGTTGAGACGACCTTACTTACTCTTACGCAATAAGGGTAGCTAAAATCGATATATTAACTTGTTTTTGATCGAGTCATGACAACCGGATCAAAAAATGAATACGAAAACTGAGATTACTCTTCAAAAAATGAATATGAAATAACAAGAGGAGGAGAAAAGAAAACAAAAAGATTGTTGTTTCAAAGTATGAAGAACAAAGAACACAACTAATACAGAAAAGATTATGCAATTTATAAGATATTATAGCTTTATTGGGCAAAGGTTGGGGCCAATAAAAAAATAGTATCATGGCTTAAATAAAACAGAAGGTAGAAGCTGGAAAACTACCTCTTTTAAAAGAAAAAATTGCAATCTTCAAAGCCAAGCCTAAGCTTCCCAAAAAGTTAACAGAAAAGCCATCTTTGGCTCAACCATCAGCGCCTCTTCTAATTCTAGATCCAGCGAGTCCATTAGCCTCTTAACATCATCAAATCATGATCAAAAGCCCCTCCTCCAGAATCAAGACGAAAAAGAATGAAAATTCTAAAAGGATTATAAAAAGAAAAGCCAAGATCATTGATCCCATCATTAAGAGGAGTTGATGATGAGATCCAAGGTTCAAGCTTTTAGGTACATAAAGATATGGAGAAGTATGTGGTTATTATACGAAGCAGTGTAACCAACTACTACAACTCCATTGAAGTAATTCTAGACATACTGACTTAATGTGATAGAACAAATTATCAATTTGTTGAGGATTTGTGGCACAAAGAATGATTAGGTGGACATGTTACCACAAAAGCTTATATCTACCGTACAACTAAACCGTGGTGAATGACTCATTATAAAACCTCTATTATGATAAAGAAAAGGTTGCATTTTAGATCACCAGGCCAACAATAGAAGGTTTAGATTATGAGAGGAATGAACTCATGTGCCTAAATAGATTTGAATTGCATGATATAAGTTGAAATTGTACAACCCTAACAACAATGCACATGCATATGATGCGGAAAGGTTATTGATGAGAATCCTTGATGAGCATATTGCTCAAGTGAGATTGGTTGAGAAATTCAATAGGATATAAAAGAAAGAGAGGAAAAAAGAAAACAAAGAAGTATCTACCTAAGCCTTTGCATGATAAGAAGAGTAAAAGATCTAAAATCTTTTCTTCTTTAGCACCTCAACTATCTCATTCTTCGAAAGCAGCAAAACCGCAACAAAAGTTGCTTTTAGATGAACTTGAAAATTATAGAATCCAATATAAAGAGAGGGCAAGAAAAAGATCATTAGTCACCCCAAGAAATTAAAGACAATAATCTCCCAACGAAGTCTGATGAGGATCAAGAAGGAAAAGAAACAAAAATAATAGATTGAGAATCTGAAGACAAGACTAACTACTTCTTAATAGATAACATGAATGGTACAAGAACACTAGTTCTAGATGATTAAAGGTTCTTGATCTTAGCGCTAGTGATCTCAAAAGAATGCTAAAACTAGTAAAATTTTCTAGTGCTAGATCAATGAAGTACTAGAAAATTTAGAGGACACATGGGAAGCATTGGATATAATTCCTATTAGTTCTCATGATCCCATAACATCGTAGAGTTATGATCCAAGAACCAAAACATACATAATAGCTAGAGCTATTGCTAGTCCTAAAACTATGAATGAACTGAAACTGTTAGGATTTCCAAAGCACGGTTTACAAGGGACTGCATGTCTTCCCCTGTGTAATCCCTTAAAGATCCTCTTGGGGAATTAACTATTAGAATGATCAAGTAGATATTAAAAAAAATTAAATAAATTTTGATAGCATTAGCCTAGGGGGAATCTATTGAGATATTTACGGTTGTAACTATTCAAAATATATTATTCTCTTGATTAATTTATTTGTCAAATAATCACTTTTGAAAGAATAAAGCTTCCATAGAAAATAGTCCAACTGAAGACACAATCATCTACAGAAAGACCGTGTACTTTTAAAGGCATGTGTTCCCTCGAAGCACAAAGTACTTCCAAAAAACAAGGCAACTTCCGACATACTATCAAGTGTTAGTTTTGATGTGTAGTGGAACAACCTTAACGCCACAATAGAAACACAATGAACTTTTGAATTACTATCAAGTGTTATTTTTGATGTGTAGTGGAACAACCTTAATGCTACAACAGAAAGAGATCTTCTACTTATCTGTTAGAGATTTTGTTTGTCTTATTCTTCATTTTTTGTTAACCGATAACAATATACAATTGTGGTATGTCGTATTGTGTAGATCAATGGTCGAAACAAGCCATTGATCCGTATAATAAATAGTGTAAACATATTTTTATGGTTTTCTAGTTAGTTGTCTACGATAACCGGTTGTAGTTCTTAGTATAAAACCTCTCAATAAAATAGCGGATAATTTACGCTTTTCATACTTGCAATTCTACATTTGTATTATAACTTGCAATCTTTTGAGGTGAAATATACAAAGAGCTTGTCACACCCCGAAAATCACAGCGGAAGGTCGCATGACATGGCGGTAACGGAAGTTGGATTTATTCCAACGGTCGTGGTCAAACGTGAATATTTTAATACGTTGACTATCATTACATGACAAAATATTCAAATCATTACAAGATTGAGTTTTGTTCACACAACGACAAGTTTGTATCATTAAAGATTTAACATAGTCAACACAAAACGTTTGATCTTTCCAAAGACATAATCCCATCATTCCCATTCAAGCATACCTATAACCCTGAAAAGCATGAAAAATACTAGTCAACATAAAGTTGGTGAGCGTTCGGGTTTTAAAACTTTATAAATAATCAGTTTTTCAAAACAACGTTATGATGTAACGAGATAATATACTTAACATAGACTAGCTAGGTACTATGATTAATTCGAGTCATAAGTCCATAATCAAGCCAAGAACACACGTCGTTTCCCCACAACTATCCAAACATATAAATTCTTTCGCTAGATCCTGACCAGTGCGACTGGTAACGAGAGTGGGCCCTTGTAACCCGATAAATCTACCAATATAGCTTGCGGCCTCACCCCCGAGGTTAATGATTATGAGGGGATTTTCAGCCCATAGTATTCTCCGATACTATTGCCTCACCTTATACCGTCATACATATATTATACTCGTTTACCCATCATATATATGAAAACAGTTTATATATAAACGTACATGCTTTTCCCCCAGAATAATTAAAAAAACAATATTTAAATGGGGCCGAAGTACTCATCTTTGCTGATTTCAATCTCCGGTTTTATGTGCCTCGTACCGGTTTAATCACGACCCTAGACGTGAAAGACTTTCTTTTAAAAGATTGCTAAATTTTGCTCGAAATTGTTTGTTTGTCACACCCCGAAAATCGCAGCGGAATGTCACGTGACGTGGTGATAACGGAAGTTGGAACTAATCCAACATTTATAGTCAAACGTGATTGATTTAACAGTTAATTAGAAAAGAACCTTTCATTAGGCGTTTTTCGAACGTAACATGGTGATAAACGGTTTATTACACAACCACATTGTTCAGTCATCATTAACATCACATTATTTGGTTATCACTACATAAACCATCTGACACGTTTGACCCTTCAAATACATATTCCAGAATTCCATAAAACAAGTTACCTACAGCCCTGAAAAGCATGAAAAGTAACCGTCAACATAATGTTGGTGAGTAGTCGGGGTTTTTAGTCTTAAAAACAGTTTAATCATTTGAAACAATATGATGTACGCGATATAATATAGTCAACATAGACTAGCTAGGTACTATGCTTAATTTAGGTCATAAGTCCATAATCAAACCAAGAAACACGTCGTTGCCCCACAACATTCCAAACATATAAACTCCCCCGCTAGAACCTGATCAGAGCGACTGGTCGCGAGAACGGGCCCTTCTAACCCTGATAGATCTACCAATATAGTCTGTGGCCTCCCCGAGGTTAATGATTATGGGGGATTTAGGGCCCTAACATTATACACTTATAATGTTGACCCAACTTATACCATCGTAACATATATTAAATCCGTTTTTATTCATCATACAAAGTTTATCATGCTTTTCCCCCAAAACAATTTTAAATAAACAGTATTTAAAATGGGGCCGAAAACTCACCTTGAGTGTGATCAGGAAAAGCCAATATGTTAATCTCTGAACAGACAAACCCTAAGTATATATATTTTCGTCAACACAAGGTAATTTCTGCTAAATGATAATGATGTTCACCCGACTTATATAATATTAAAATGTCTTGGTCAAATCTCTTGTAAAGCTTTATTTTAAAAATGTATGTGATTTATAATACGTTGGCTTAAGCTAACCCTAATGCGTTGATATCCAATACCTATCATAAATCTTATGCTTAATCTTACGTTTATTTATTTTAAAGTCATGAATCTAAATTTTTCTAAAATATATTTATATTAGCTTGATACGGTTTTACTTATAGTTTTTGTAACCAATAATTTGTAAAAATGGAGAATTTTATACAAAACTTCCTTTATATTTTATTTTATAACTATATTGAGAAAATTGTGGTTATTTGTTTAATTTATAGAAACATATATGGTTTTTGGTGAATATATGTAAATTTTTAAATATTTAAAATTGGAGGTTTGTTTTAAGATGTATATATATTTATATAGAATTTACATCATTTATTCATCGTTATTTCTAAAATGGTATATATATATATATATATATATATATATATATTGTTTTTGTTTTAGTCTTGTGTTGGTTAAATCTTGATGTCCTAATGTCAATTTAGTCAAGTTTCATAACATCCCGTTAGTATGGTTCATTCTATAATTCTAGTCCTCGATTTATTGTTTTATTAACCCTTTTTATTTAATTGTAACATAATTATATTTCAAGTATCCATCTTCTTCCTTTTATGTGTTTATATTCTATCTTGATTACTTTTTTATTTTTAGCTTAGTAGTATCATCCAATATTCAACTTAGTTATGTTTCTATGTTATCAAATCCCATGATAATCATCCAAACATTCCTTCCTAACAAGTGTTCTTAAGATGTCATAATCCACTAAGTCTCCTAATCATACATACATACATAATTGATACATACATACATACATCCATGTATATTCTTACAATCCCAACTCAAATCCATACATGATTCTATTAACTAACACTCTTACAAATCCCAAATTTTCAGATTTCTCAAATCATTTCAAAACCCATTTTATTCAAAAATCATCCATTTTTATGAAACTCATAAGTGGGTGAACAAGATTCATCAAGATCTTTCATCTTGACTAACATGCATGAACAATCAACATAAACTTATTTCAATACCTTGAGTAACTAGAGAATGAGAGTGATAGTTTCGGGTTCTTAGAGAGAAATGTAGCTTGGTGGTGATGATGATGATCGTTACGGGTGGTGGTGATGGTTGCTACGGTGGTGGTGGTCAGGGTTTTGAGAGAAAGAAGAAAGGGAAGGGGGGTGTGTTGATGGTCACGGTTGAGAGAAAAGAGAGGGGGTGCCGATGGTCACGGTGGTGGTGTGGCTGGATGGTGATGGTCGCGAGGGTGGTGGGGTGGCGACGGTTGTGGTTGCGGTGGTTGGTGGTGGTGATTGTGGTGGCGGCGGCAGGTGGTGCAGGCGACGGTGGGTGGTGCAGGCGGGGGTGGATGGTGCCGGCGGGGGTGGCTGGCCGATGGGGTGGTGGTGATCGATGGTGTGGTGGTGGTGTGTGGGAGTGGAAGGGTTGAGTGGAAATGAAAAGTTTTGGGGTGTGTTAGTGGTTTATAGGGATGGTGATGGGTTATGTGTCATCCATGCATGATCCCAAATCTACTTATTGATTTTGTTAGTTTATTATTATTATTTACTAATTATTACAAGTATCATTATATATATATATTTTTTTTGCAAGAGATAATATTTATAACTAGGGGTAATGGTTCATAGAGTATAACGCTCGTTTAAACCGGCTTATGGTTTTCTTAATCAATCAAATATAATAATAATCTTGGGTGATCACGTGTTTATTTATTAAAATAGGGTTCGAGTGTTGACCTGATTTGACCGGGTGTCACATTGTTCACCCAATTTATTTGACTTTTGTTGATAAAAACGCCTTTTCGAAATGTTTGAAGATGTTTTTAAGAAATCATTTTGTTTTTAAAAGGATTATTATTCATAAGGCAGTTTCCTAATAAATCTAAAACCATGAATACTTATTCTTTCTAGCATCAAATAACAACTTATTTTATTTCTAGTTCTCCTATTATTTCTTATAAAGACTATTTTGATTTCTTAAACAATTCATCAAATTATGAATTTTCTAACTAATTACTTATCGGTCTTTCATTAATTTTATACAAGATTTCAATTACAATTTTTATTCCAAAATATCATTTTTTCTTTTAAAATAATTTAAAGATATATCAATAAATATATACTTTTTATCTATTTTTGATTAAATAATATTATTTATGTATTTTTGTTTTGAGGAGTTTTAACATACTTTAATTTGTATTTAATATATTTTTCCATTTATATTTACCTTCAAAATACCATCTATTCGTGAAATTAATATTTATTTTGTAAATAATATCTAAGGACGCTATTTTAATCGTCGTATATATATAATATATATATATATATATATATATATATATATATATATATATTTATTTTATAATGTTCCGTAGTCCTTTTATTTTACCAAGTTTTCTACCTTGAGTTCCCAAGTCTTTCGTCATAGCCCTTTTCCTTAACTCATTTTAACTTAGTCGTTTTTCCGAAGATGTCGTATCCACCATTTCCTAGTTTTTTATTTCCATCTATGACTTAATCATCCAAACGTTCTTATTATTTAATAATTGTCCATATGTCCATGTTCTAACTAGTAGTCCTTGTGAACCATAATCCACAATCCTTTTGACCTAAACCTACATCATAGTCATATGCTTCCATTCTACTACATTCTTACAACCCAACATTATGAAATAACAAGATTCATCATCTAACAACTATAATAACATAAATTTTTAGATTTATAAACCAAATCAAAAACCCATTTTTCATCAATCATAACAATTTTTCCAAAAACATCTAAGTGGGTGAACCAAATAATTAAGATTTCTATCTTGATGAGCCATGCAAGAACATATATACATATATCAATCTAAATAGTTATACCTCAAGCCTAAATCCTCGGTTTCTAGCGTTAGCTCATGATGTTCAAGACCCAGTTTCACCTTTGAACCCTAACCCGATTTTTGCTTGAGAGCCCTATTGATTTCGACTCCAAGACGAAAATGTGGGTTTCTAAAAGTGGTGGTGGGGTGATTTCAAAGGTGGAGAGTGGTGGTGTTCACGGTGGTCGAAAGAGGGGGGGGGGTTTCCGGTGACCAAAGGTGATTAAGTGACGGGTTGGTGATGGTGGTTGATGATGGAGGTGACGGATGGTGGTAGCGGTGGTGAAGGTGGTCACGGTGGTGGTGTCGGACGGTGATGGTGGTGTCGGACGGTGATGGTGGTGTCGGACGGTGATGGTGGCGTCGGGTGATGATGGTGGTGTTCGGGTGATGATGGTGGTGTTCGGGTGATAAGGGTGACTGGGTGGAGATGGTGATGAGTGGTGATGGTTCCGGTGGTAGGTGGCGGTGGTGTGGCTTCGGTGGGGTGGTGGTGGCCGATGGGGTGAGA
This sequence comes from Flaveria linearis, assembly GCA_024085815.1. Classification (NCBI taxonomy): domain Eukaryota; kingdom Viridiplantae; phylum Streptophyta; class Magnoliopsida; order Asterales; family Asteraceae; genus Flaveria; species Flaveria linearis. The sequence goes on from JABSNV010001388.1 coordinate 66,513, forward strand.
GGAGAGGGAGAGGAGATGAAGATGAAGAGTTGGTGATTGTGAAGTGTGTGTGTGGGTTTTCAAGAGATATTATGGGGATTGTGGTGTTTAGGTGGCTCTCATGCACCTACACCACATAATCACTCCATCCCAATTATTATTATAATTATTAGTTATTATTATTATTATTATTATTATTATTATTATTATTATTATTATTATTATTAATCTTTTGTCTCAATCGGTTTATCCAACAACGGGGTTTCGCGTTAACATTGGTCAAATACTGATCATTGACTCTCATGTGTGAAATGCACTGTGTGACAATTTCAAAGTCAGCAAGACATTTCTTCTTAAGAAGAACATTGGTCACAGTCTCAGGGAGTCAAACGAGTCAATTAAAATAATAAATAAACGTTTAGTATAATTAGACAGAGTTGAGCTGGCGTTGACCAGATTTCGACGGGTTGTTAAAGAACTTGAAATGATTCTTTGTTAATGTTTCATTGTTCTTATTATATGTGTGTGAGTTGTTAGCATCAATTGACAGAGATTATGTATCTGTTAATCAATATTACTGAAATAATCTTGTTCTTAATTCAAATACATTCCAACATATGTTTCCAATCCTTTTACATGTAAATTTGTTAAGCTTCAATGGAAGCAAATAAAGACCAATTCACCATGTTTAGCATCAACGCTTCACTAGACAAATGCTTTTTGGTTTGATTCAGTATCTATTACACAAATGGTGCTTGACACTTGGATTATAGGTCACGAGAATAAGATAATCATGAAGCATAAAGTATTCATAATTAGATCCATCCCAACAATAGTGGGAATTTGCTAACGGCCAACAGTATGACCCTTTCAATGAGGATACATGCATAAATGGCTAGATCCATTTTATGGCTTTCTAAAGTACGATAGCCTCGAAAAAGCCTGTTATGGTGGAAATATGGTGTTGATCATGATGATTATTTATTTATTCATATGCGTGATGATGCTATTGCAATTTTTTCTAAGAAACCTAATTAATGGAACAAAATAGGCATTTAGCGATAGTTGACCATCAAGGTCTTATAAATGGTAAGAACAACGTTATGCTAATGTGAATATTAATGGACGAGGATGAGACAAACGGGTGAAAAAGTGTGTAGCAATTCCCCTAATGCATAACGAGATAAAAGATTGTTGGAGATCTAAATTTAATCAGGGTTACACTTTCGGGCTAGATAATATTTGCAGAAAAAAGCTTGGTGAAACTACTTCATGTGCTTTTCTATAACATCTAGAAGAATGAAACAAAGAAGGTGAATATTGTTGGACTTACATATCTTGAGTTCAATAAGAATCTAGTACCTAACTTCTCATGAATGTTCGTGAACATGTAGAAAATATTCTATATTATATACATCTTTAACGGTTAACTCACCCTCTAAATCTAGAGCAATGTCTACCATGAGGCTTTAGTCACTCGAAGAAGGAAAATTTTTAATTCATACATTGATACTCATAGGCTAAAAACTATTTAGTAAACCATTATGTCTTTTAACTTAGGTGACCTAAATAAAACTATTATTGCGTGAGGTACAAGTTGGAATCTAATGACAGGAAAATAATATATGTAGTTTTGTCACTATAGCAACTGCAACCTACTCACAAAGCAACATCCGTGCCCACACTAATGCATAAGAGCATTCACAGTAGGTTCTTCGTACTACTGTGAGTGTGTTTCTTATATTATATAAAATGATTGTAAGTGATTATTAGCGAAGTAGAGAAGATATATTATTGTTCATCTGTATGTTTAGAAAAAACACTGTTTACCCTTATAAATATCTTAATATTTTTTAAAGTAGTTGTGAATAAAGGAGAAAAAAAGATAATAATAAATATATAAAAATGGTATTTAATTAAAAAGAAGAAGAAAAATAATAATTTTTAAAGTGATCATAAGCATTAATGGACCCAAGTACAAAGGAGAAAGGCAATCGCCCCTTGTAAATTTTTATTTTAGTGTGCATGTGAAAATCTCGAGTGCCCCTCATAAAGGTATGTAATTGTCCCACTTTTGCCACTCATGAAAATTTTTTCTAACTTTATCACTGATTGTAAATATGATAAATGAGAACCTAATGCTAATGTTTTAAGCAAATCACTATGTGAGTGTGATAGTGTCACTTTTTCATACGCATTGTCAGATACCTTAAATAAATATGAAGTAGATAAAACATGAGATGTAAATCTTACACGAGTTAGTTTTACGTATTACCATAGTTTCTCAATAAAAAGGTGGGTTTCTAGTGGTTTGGTTCATGTCTCTAGACAGGGTTGTCGGTGGTAAAAGTGTGAAACACAACTATAAATTTGTTACTTTGGTGATTTTCACTAGTCTTTTATTACTCAATACTGCATTCTCTCATTGTACTGTACGTCTCAACAATGAAGGACAGGGACAGTTGAACAATGAATCTATTTATTATTAATATGAAAAATCCAATTAGATGAAGAAAATTGTTACGAAATATCTTGATGAATACGTCTAGGCTCCAATGGTACTTTGACTCCGTGGTGATTTCTCTTTCTTCTTGGAAACTTTCTTCTCCGCTACAGGGCCACCTTCCGCATTTGCAACCGTTTCGATCCTAGCAAAGATGGGTGTCGGTGGAGCCATGACCTGACCGCCCTTTAGCCCACCCCATTTTGTATCAGTCTGCAAGTGTATTTTTAACGCATAAAATCTTTTAAATCATATTTTTCAGCAAGTTAGGTTGATATAGAAATAATAAAATATTGTGATCATATTTAGATCAGAAAGGGTGTATACCCATGTGACAGCATGGAATTGTTGGTCGGTGTAGCCAAGTTGACGATAAATTCTAAGACATAGGTTTGGTGTGACTGGGGATAACGCAACCGCGATTATCCTCATTGCTTCCAATACAAGTACAAGATCCTGCTTATAGAAAATGAATAGGTTAATACATGTCTTTATCTTAGATCTGTACAGAAACTAATACCATACTTATTTACTTAATCTTCATGTGGAAGTTGACTCTTTACATTGACTTTTGCATTGAGACGAATTAATACATCAGATTTGAGGAAAAAAAAATAGTCATTTTGAATGGACATTTTACTTAAATAACCGCTTGGCCAACTTCTTAAACATATAATCATATGACTTCTAAAAATGATTACACTAAAATATAACCCCATCAAAAGAATCCATCTGGACTTGAGTATTGTAAATGGGCGGTTTTGACCTTAGAAATAATCATTTGTGCAGTTTTGGGCAAGAAATAATCAACGTGATTTGGGCAAGAATGCGAACATTTGACCAACCCTTCATCCACTCACAAATTTATAGAATCGTGGTTAAAATGGTATTTTCTAATTTTCCCATAGATTTGGACACGATGCAGCAATGCATGTGATAAATATATGGTTGACATCAGAAGTTACTGGAATTGAGAAAGATTGACAATACCTTTGCAGCAGAAGCAAAAGATGCACCTCCTTGTTTAAAAAGAGACCATGGTGCACGTGCGTCGATGTATAGATTGCCAGCATTACCGATTTCTATCACACACTCACAAGCAGATGATAGCTGGAGACTCTCATACTGAACCTTAGATTTTTCAATCTACACAAACAAAAGAGTCCACTTAACTAAAAAGTAACATAATATTTCCCAAATTCCCTCCAAGTATGAAGAATTATAAAAGTGATTTGGGTGTACAAAATGTTCTAATTACGTTACACTTGAAACGTATTATTAGAAATCTAGATCGTAGTCAACTTATACAACTTTGATGACTTGGATGGAATACTATGAAGAACAATCTTTCTAATGGGCTGACATTAGGGGAGCCAATCATGTACGGTTGGTGGGTTGAATTGTTGAACCCGAAAACAACCCGTATATATATTAATGTAAAAGACATCAACCACAACCTGGACACACACTAAATCATGTGACTCAAACATGACCCTTTAACCCATTTATATAATCGAGTCAAACAGGCTGTATAGGACTTCTAATTAACTTGTAAACCTTTTAAAATTGTCATAAATGTGATGATGTGTTGTATATCATTTGTAATCAAGTTGTAAAGATGTAAAATTAGTCATAACAGGATGGTGGGTTTTTATTAATGGGTCAAACGGCTTGTAAATGGGTTGGTGGGTCAACTTGGTCTAATTAAACAGGACATGACATCCCGAAACCTGATATTTCGTGTCATTGCCACCTTTATTTTTGACATTAATTAATCTTAGATGATAGATGTTACACAGATCTAAATAAGTCAAAACAGTTTTGATTAAAGTTGCAATCTAAGTTAATGCATGTTAAAGCTAGATTCATCAACATGCATGAATCTTCATTGTTTATATTATGAAAAAACAAAAAAACTGTACTGTATTCATGTGAAGTGTGTGATTCCTTAAAACTAGTCAGGAAATTTCTGTTATGTATCATACCAGCTTTTCTACCGTGTCCTTGAATTCGTTTCCTTCAGCTGCATCACTTGAATCAGCAACCAAAGTTGATTGGCAGTTCTTTTTCAATAGTCCAAGTGTACGGTTAAGAAGATTTCCTACATGGCATGAAATAATCAAAATGATCATATTACACACATGTAGCAAATGGACAGGAGGGGCAGGTTGTGTAACGAGTCAAAATGAACTTGGGCAAAACAGAATTTTTTGTAACGGGTCAAACCAACAGGTGGTTGAGTGGACACGTGACACCTTTTGTCCAAATTTTGAAGGTCTTATCTAAATAATTTGTCAAACATGATCACAAACAATGATATAATATTACAAACAAAACACAATACCAATTGTATTGGCGAGATGTGCATTGACAACATTAATAAAGCGTTCTTCAGAGTAGTCCCCATCATTTCCAAATTCAACCTCTCTTAAAAAAAAGTACCTGACAGCATCAGGCCCAAATCTGTGCACTAACTCATTTGGTTCAAGAGTATTCCCAAGTGATTTTCCCATCTTCATACCATCCTAAAATTTTAAAAACAAAAACCAAGTAGATTTATGAGCATTAGTGCTCATTTCATATTTTACAAGTCAAGTAGATTTTTAAAGAAAGAAATCAGCTCTTGAAGTATATTTTTTAGATACTAATAATACCTTTGTCAGGAACCCATGACCAAAAACGGTATGGGGAAGGCTCAGTCCAGCTGACACTAACATAGCCGGCCAATAAACTGCATGAAAACGCAATATATCCTGCAGAAAAAATAACGGCCAAACATTATAGAGTATTACTATAGAGATGGCAATTTGACCCATGCTTATGCATGAATCCATCCCCATTATGTTTGATAAAATGGGTACATTTTTAAAAAGTTAATAGAAAGGAAGCGGGGCAAAAGTCGACTAAAGCATATTTCTCTATAACAGTGGACCAAAAGTGCATCAGGTTAACACAAACAGACAGACCCATGCTAGAATGTTAAATGCTTTGAACTGTTAGGAACCCACCATCTATGATTATGCATGCAAAAGTTTTGTCTATATAAAAGACATGACTAAATAGACTCAAAAAGACAAATTAAAACTAGATAAGAAGCCAAAGTAAATTTCAAATTGCATTCAAAACCTAAGGGAAAAAAATTAACAATTGATAAATTTTACCATTTTAGAAATTTGAACTATTTAAGTTGTTTCATTTCTGTAAAGCCCAATAATACCTTGCCAATCAAGTGCAGCGAAGCCGGCCAACCTGATAAAATTGCAGTTTGTAAACTAGGTTGCTCCTGGTCCTCTGACAATGCTGATATATAACTGCACAAAAGACAAAATTTTGATATAAAAGAATTAATAATCATGCCTAACAACAGAAGAAATAGTTTAGTAAAGACCAAATGGGGATCTTGTGAATTCAAATCCACAATTATGATGCAATTGTTTCCGTTCCAAATATAGATCATAGAAAAAACCAGAAATATTAAAACAATATAAAAAATGCATAGGAGAAAGTAAAATTTACCCTAGCAAAGCATCAAACCAGACGTATATGGTTTGTTTCGGGTCGTTGGGAACTCTGATACCCCAATCCACTGAAGCTCGGGAAATAGAAAAATCTTTGAGCCCAGAATTTACCCAATTTTGAACCTAAATTAGTTAGCATCAGTAATACTATATTCATTGTGTGACAATTACAAGAAGTCAATAAAATATTATCTCACCTCATTTAAACGATACAATGGTTGTACAAAATCAGGATTATGCTCTAAAATATCTTCCAACTTTTTCTGATATTTTGACAGTGCAAAGAAGTAATTGTTTTCTTTCCTTGAGACACATGGCTTTAAGTGCATTGGACAACAATTGTTTTCAAGCAGTTCTTTCTCATCCTGTAGATGTTATATAAAATAAGGATGCCATAAACCCACATAAACCCTTTTTGAGTAATTGTCAATGTATCAAATATATAAATAATTATTACAAGAGCATACAGAAGAGAGTAAGAGAGACTAATACAAAATTTTGAGGTTGCAAAATGGAGAGGTTGGGCGAATTGGCTAACAGGTTGAAAAGGGTAAATTTACTGTAGAAGTTGAACTGGGCAGGTGATACGATCCTGCCCTCAAGGTTTACTCGAGGAAAAGGAAACGGGTCAAGGCGGGTGAGATGGAGAATTCGGAGTCTATTTTCGGGTTATGGGTTGATCCACTCAGTAAAAGGAGTAACCAGAACATGGAGTGGTCGGGTGCAATTCGTTAGCTACATCTTAGGAGCAGTTGCTGTTCGGTAGTTTATTAGCAGGCTATGTTTTCAGTATTGCTTGTTTTTGTTTTGAGTATCTAGATTACTGTTTGTGGAGACCTTGCCCCTCTCGAATCAGGCCTTATCACTTTCAGTTAATCGAATTCGCCTGCTATTTATCGATCCTATCAACAGGTCAAGAGTGGTTAACCTGCTAACCTTTTGTTCATTTCACTAAAAAGAGATAATATATAATTAATAATGATATTAAAATATAATCAATGTGGAAGGTTGTTTGCATTAACAATACATTTTGGCCTACTTTCGACCCATTTGGCTAGTTTGTTTTTTAGCTAAATTCTTTGTTTTCACCCATTTAAGATAGAACATGAACCAAATAAACCATATTATCATAGGACATCAGTTCATTTACCTTGTACTCCTCACAATTGACACAGTAGAGTCCTTCATAATCAGCTCGATAAATATCACCATTAGCAAGAACCTTTGAATAAAATTCTTCTACAATAGCTTCATGCTTGGGATCAGTTGTGCGAATGAACTTGTCATAAGATATATCTAACTGAAATACAGATGTAAAAAAGAAAAGCACACGATTATGAATGAAAATCAAAGAATATATTTGGTAACGCATGAGATTTAAAAAAAATTATGTACATCTTTCCACAAAGCCTTATAAGATTGCGAAATTGCGTCACAGTGGTCATTTGGGGTGGAGCCACCTAGAGCAGCGGCAGTAGCTATTTCTCTCCATGTTCATCTGTGCCAGTGATGAATATAACCTTCTTTCCGGTAAGCCTCTGCCATTAGAAACAAAAATCAGAATAATTTTGCATAAAAACTAAAAAATTAGTAAGAAAATTTGTAGTTCAATTTTATATTTGGATTGACTATCAATTGAAGAACTTTTTTTTTTCATTTACTAAGTAGGTTAAGAAATGTGAAAAAATGCATTACTTACATGGCTTGATTCATTTATGCAGAACTCTCTAGACTCTAAGTAGGTTAAGAAATGTGAAAAAATGCATTACTTACATGGCTTGATTCATTATATGCAGAACTCTCTAAACTCTAATTTAATATTAAAAATTTTGTTAGATTCATGTATAAGTACGATACCTTTTAGCAATATGCAAGCATATTATGATCAATATTTTCACCGGTAACATATTTAATGGAATAGTAGTGGATATTTATGTAAGCTATTCACTTATGAATTATGAAGATTCAAGGTGCTAATGGTGTCCTTTATCTCAAAAAAGAATGAGACGCTTCACAAGTTGCATTATTATCTCTTATATTTTATGATTATTGTTGGTGATAGAAGTTGGCAAACCCTATAGATAGATATGTGCAGCCAGTACATGCAAACTCCAAAGGAGTCACATATGCAGACCCTTAAACATCTACTGCGATACATAAAGGAACACTATCAAATAGGATTGAATAAGCAAGGTGGTAACTGTATACTCTATGGATATAGTGATAGCAGCCACGCAGTAGATCATGATGATGGTAGAACCACAACAGACACAATATTTTACTATGATGAAGCTCCGATCACATGGTCTACCCAGAAACAAAGTACGATTGCTCTCTCTTCGTGTGAGGCCGAGTTAATGGCTACTACTGCAGCTGCATGCCCAGCATTGTGGTTAGGGGATCTGCTCAGTGAGATGATGGGGATGGAAACCACAATCGGTGACTATAAAAATCGACAACAAGTCAGCCATGAAATTAACTAAGAACTTGGTATTTCACGATCGTAGCAAACACATTGACACAAGGTTTCATTTCATACATGATCGTGTGGAACGAGAACAAGTGAAGATCAACTATGTATGTGGCAAAGTTCAAAAGGCCAATATTTTAACTAAGGCACTACCTATAATCCGATCAAAGAGATGAAAGTGCTACTTGGGGTAGACGACTTTCCTAATTCCCAATTGGAATTAGAGGATTGTTCGAATGACTTAATTCCAATCGGTTCTCGAGATATGAGGATCAAACTCGAAGATGTTGCAAGGTGGCGATAAGGATGCATGAGGCAACGTATCATAATCTCCTTGCTTAAAAGTTGTAGATAAGGAGGAGTTTGAACTACAAGTTTTAGATAGACTAGTCTTGAGGTTTTGATAAGGTTAATCAAGTTGGATTAACTCTATAAATAGCTAGCCATATTAGGGTTAGATATGAGTTTTGTAATCAGTTTTGAGTTTATTTTCTAGGTATAATAAAAGTTTATGTTGCCTGGAATCACTGTGTGTTCTTGATACCAACTTTGATATTTGTGAGCCATAGGGGGAACATTAAAAAGACGCAAAGAGAGATGAGGCCTGCTATTCCTAATGATTATGAAGTCTTTTATTAAGAGTCACAATTGACCTTGGAGTTCTTTACAAATTACAATCAAGTTCCATACTTTCAAGCCATAAAGTTTGTTGATTCTACATAATGGATTGATATTCTGGTTTTGTTAAGAAATGTAAAAGGATGCATTTACTAAAATGATTATCACCTTGATACCTCTTTGTACGTGTGTGCTTATGCAAAAGCATGTAGCTCTTGAGACATAATACATGAAGCATGCATAGTTGTTGTTTCTAGTTAAATGCTAAAGTGTCATACAAATCATCTTATCCAAGCTTTAACACCAAAGATAAATTCTCTCAAGCAAGGTACATTTTAACCTTAGAAAGTCAATTTGAGAAGCTCTAAAACCTATAATTAGTCAGCATTCATATCAACAATTTAGAGTTTCCAATGATTTGAATTGAGGGAACAAGTATTGTAAGATAAAGAAAACATTTAACAGGAAAAAGGCAAGAAAATGTTAAATCCAAACAAAAGTGGGGGACCTGAAAGCGAGCAATGGCATCGGCGGCAATGGTGGAGTAGGCACTGCCCATGTGAGGAGGAGCATTGACGTAATAAAGAGGAGTTGTCAGGACGAAGGGGTCTTCTTTTGTCGTCAAGGGTGCTGAGCTCAACTCGCTAGGGCTACAACTGCTACTGCAAATGCAAGCTCCTGATCTTCTGGAAGTAGATGATGATGATGATAGCCATTTGGGGGAACGGAGATTGATTTGGATTTTGTTGATCGATTTTGGAAAGGAGGAAGATGATGATGATGATGAAAGAAGAAGGTGGTGAGGCTGCTTCTTTGGAACTGAAGGGAGTGTTGCACCCTTGCCGCCATATCCTCTCCTGTTAGGACTCCACCGTGTTTCTTTCAAGGCTTTGGCTTTTGCTTTTGCCGATAGGTCCGGTCCATTTACATGAATACCAAAATAATCCGACTCTATTCGGATAACATAATTAATATAATCCAATGAACAAATTTTATAACATATAATAAAATACTAAATACTAAATATCAAATATGGGTATACAAAATTTATTTTTAGCTCATCCATTTAGGCGTAACGTCCGTATTGTCACACGTCGTTATATTCTTCATCTTGTGTTATAATGAATTTAAAAACTATTAACTCATATCATTTACCATTAATTTACATTTATGACCACGTATTACTTTTAAATTGTTGGGTCTGATAAGGCTGTGGTGCAACCAAAACCCAATACATAGCTTTATTTTTGTACATCTACAATGGACTTCCGAAAACAATGCTGCATTTCCGAAGCCAAGTTAAGAGTCTTCCGAAGCCAAGTCAAGAGTGTTCCGAAGCCAAGCAAGAAGAACTTCCGAAGAGAGTTACTCTTCGGAAGTATCATGAAGACCAAGACAAGGAGCAGCTGATTCAGAAGAAGTTGTTTCTTCCGAAGCCAAAGTGACTTCAGAAGATTTCATGTCTTTCGAATTACACTTACCTTCGGAAGAATCAACTGTGACTAGTGGACAAAAGTAAGGTTCCTATCAGTACAATCAACTATTTACTGACAGACTGCATGGAGCTTCTCCATGCAGATATATTTGACCTTGTTCATCCATCATAGATTAGTACAGTCACCATACTTAGTTGGTGACAAAAGTTAAGTCATGGACTTGTCATGACTACCTAATACTAGGATAATACTTTATCTTAGTTAACATACTTCAAGCAACTGTAGTATTTTGTCTAGTTGTATTTTCTAGCTGGTTTTCCAAGTATAACTGGCTGTAGATAGTAGCATATATAGTTCTTATTGTAAGCTCATCTGGGCAAGTGCTTGAAAGAGTCTTGTAATCTTTGACTTGAGATTAATATATACAAGGATCTTGAAAACTTATTCTTGTGTCTTGCTTACTTAATATATTACTATCAACTCTTAGAGGATTCTGTTTTCATCATTCGAGTAGTGAGTTTAAGAGAGAACCATTATGTTGAGTGACTTGTAACGATCCTGCAATTGGTATCAGAGCATCCATGCTCTTGATTGTGAGATCTTACTATCCCAAATCATCTTGACTTTTCACTCATACACTCACCTCACTCAAAATGGCCACGAATCAGAAATCTCCAGAATTTGAAATAGGAACGATGACTAAAGCTCCTATCATCACTCCTGAAAATTTTAGATCCTGGAGGATGCAGATTCAAGGCTTCATCAAGTATCAAGACAACTAAATGTGGAGATCTATCGTTAATGGTCCTTACAAACCCAAGGTGGCATCACCTGATGGAAAGGTGCCATGATAGAAAAAGATGTTGAAGATTACTCAGATGAAGACCATAACAAGTTGGACATCGACAGCAAAGCCATGACTGTATTGTTTATAGCCATACCAAACTCCATCATGGTAGGCTTTGAGCACTGCAAGACAGCCAAAGAACTCTTTGATGCTTTGACTCAGATGTACTCTAGTTCTAATGACTGACTCCAGAAAGACTCCTGAAGCTGCAAGTTTGAAAACTTTACCTATATCACTAGAGAAACTCTTAGCCAACAATATTTCAGGTACATGGATCTTATCTCTTCACTTCTGTCAGTTGGAGTTTCTCTTGAGAAAAGAGACTTAACAAGGAAGTTCATGAGTGCTCTTCCTCAAGAATGGATCTTTCTGCCGTGTCTCTATCTAGAGAACAGAGTTCTTAAACACTCTTACAATGACTGAACTATTCGGTATTCTTGATAGATACCGTGTAGAGATGGAGAATCAGAAAGGCCATCAGATGAATAGAATATCTGGTCCTTCCACTAGCAATGCCCTTCATGTTGCTGAAGGACCAAGATCCAGTCAGTCCCAGTTATACCTGAACTACTCTCAACAGCCTTCCTCATCCTCTATGCCATGCATCACTTTCCCTGAAACACCCAAGTCTCAGCAAGCTTAGCAAAATCCCTTCCAGGATAGATGTGCCTTTGTTTCAGGAAGTGATCACTCTAGTGACTTTCAATTCTTTTTTGATGATCTAGGGTGCTTCATCCCGGATGATGTGGAGTACATGGACATGTCCAGCAGATGGCCCTCTTAACCTACAGAGCCAAGAAGTTCTTCAAAAGGATAGGAAGGCATTCCCTCAGAACCCAACTAACAACAAGTTTGGGTTTGACAAAACCAAGGCAAAGTGCTACAACTGCAGCCAACTCGGACACTTTGCCAGGAATGTAAGGCTCCAAGATCCAACCCTGGAGTCCCACAGGCCACTCAACATCCTGCTACAACCAAAGCTACAACAAAGCCTACTGAGTAGCAATCTATAGCAGTTGCTCAAGAAGTGGATTGGAGCTTCATGGTGTAGGATGTTACTCCAGCTCAAGTACTCATGGCTGGCACTAATGATGCAAAGGTATATGAGCATGTTTGCACTCCAGCCTGTGTTGCAAAGGTTAAGATGTCAGGACTATAACAAGGAAATTAGATCTGATATTGAGTCCTTAAATATCCTAAAATCTGATTTCAAAAAGACTGAATCTGACTATAAAATGAAAATTGATGAGTTAGAGACAGGACCCAGATCAAAGATCTAATTTCCAACTGACTGAAGCTCAAGCTAGGCTAGTAATAGTAGAGGCTCAAGCACAGAAGTATGCCATTGAGGAGCATAACTTCAAAACTATCCTTGCATCATCCTCCTACTCTAAGGATTGTTACCAAAACAAGAAAGGGTTGGGAACCAATGAATTGATCCACCACACTTATTTGTGTCTGTAAGACAATCAAGGTATGGTACTGAAGAGCAAAAGGTTCCATCTGCTGACCCTCAGCCTTCTAAGTTGAAGGATGATTCAACCACTACTAAGAAGGGTAAGGTAGAAAATCTGACCCACACTGCTGAAACTCAACCCCTACCCACCAAAGAAAGAAAAAGAAGAGCAAAGGCAGCGAGGAGAATTGCTAAGAAAGTGGCAGAGTCAAGTTGAAGATAGACCCCAAGAAAAGGGTGCTTCATCTCAGCAGGATTCCAGGTAGTGGGAAATCCTGACTCTGAGAAGTTGAGTAGTACTAGCTCACTTCCTTAGAAAAAGGATCTAAAGCTGAAGGGGAAGGATGCTGAATCTGTGAAGTGCAAGAAACAACCATCTATCCCCAACAAAAAGAAGGTTGAATGTATATTTTGTGGCTTGTAAAATTATATGACCAAAGATTGTTACTACAATCTTGCAAGCACTCACTATGCATGTCATACCAAGAAGGAAGGAGCCAAGGAGAACTTCACATTTGGACCATTCTAAGTGGCCCAAGTGAAAAGGAAAGGCAAACTTGTCTCTGAAGCCAAGCTACTCTTGGATGATAACTCTTCTGAAGGGAAAACAGCTTTGGAAGACAAGTTGAAAATTTCTAAGTCTTCTTCCATAGCAAAAATGTCCTCGGAAGCAAGTTCTTCCGAAGGCAAAGGAGCTTCGGAAGCAAAACAAAGAAATAAAAACCTTTCCTTGAAATCTTCTGAGAAAGAAGACTCCTTCGGAAGAAAAGGTGGTTATGGCTTCTTCTGAGTACAAAGAAGCCTGGGAAGCAAATCTGGCTGCTCAAGCCTGCTCTAGCTTATCAACATTGATCAACCACAAGATGGAGTGGAAGATCAAACAT